>JAUJPP010000011.1:7745648-7761196 GCA_030562195.1 Nipponacmea schrenckii
ATATGTATGAATACGTAATTTTCTTCACTTAGTTTACCACGGCCACGAGGAAGTATGACGAATGTGGGCGTGGTTTGGACACAATGGATGGATTTGCACATTCATTATAGAACTAATGGTGACAAAATATTTATCTTAAGATGAAAAATCTATTGAGCTTTTATTGCCTATTGCCTCTGGAAATCGTACAGCATAAGTTAGCCGCAATTTCGTCTATGTATAGAAACGTGGAACTTTGTGTGAAGAACCAGACGCAAAGAAATGAATGTCTTTGTTCTTTTTCAGGAATAAAGTAAGATAATTGTTGGAAATAGATTATTTTGGACTACCAAGGCTGAGCGTAAAGACTCTTATTACGAAAAGACTCTATCTGACATGCACGTGCGACTTGCGCACGCATCCTATTTTGTACTTTGTATAATAAATTCATTCTCGAAACTCCATCGAACGAGTTTGTTGTTTTTATTTTCACCTCTCCCCCCCCCATCCCTTCAGTCGAAGAGTCAATATGGGCCCAGCATAGATTGCAACGTCATCTTCGACAACATGATCGTTATCTCTTTTATTTCTATTATATTAATATATAACTTTCTAAAAGAAAATATATGAGATCCTGTTATAACTAATGATATTTTAATACCATGACTTTATTTGTTGACGATAGAACTTTGTTATCTCGGACTAAATCCGGGCTTTATGTTATGTCTGTAATCTTAATGTTTTGAGGATGAATTACACTTTTCGTAGTTTGCCCACATTACAGCTATTTCTTTTATTGTACATAAAGAATTTTGTTCCGAACTCGCGTCACTCGCTTATCCTATCCGGGCATTCAAAGAACTATGGACAGGATCAAGCTGCACGTCCACTGGTTTGGGTTGCGTTATAACTCCACCACCTTTGCCGTGAATAAGAAGGAACAAAAAGGAAGGTAACAGGCCAGTTCATTACTTGATCGAGTACAAATTTTCGGTCCATTTCTCAAATCTTTTAAACAGTAATAAGTATTTGCTATTGTCATGTTTTCCAAATGGGTTGAGGCTTTCCCACTCAAACAGCACAGAAGGTTATTGTGAATGAAGAGTTTGTCAGCAGATTTCCAATTGACATGCACACATATCACTGGTTGCTCTCGAATCGCTCGCCGAACTCTTTGGGTGGGCTAAAATAGGAACAACATCATACCATTCTTCTTCATAAAGTCTTGAACTGCTATTTATCAAACTTTGTTGCAATTTGATTAGGTGTAATGTAGATCGCAAACAAGAAGAATGTGGCAAACATCTGACATTTCTGACTACCGCATACATATAGAAGCACGATTTATACAAGCACATGGTTTACTACTGTTCATAAAACACCCTACCAACCTTTTTCAAATGATCTTGAATGGCTTTTTAATCGAAACAAGAAGAGAGTGACAAAAATCTGCCATTACTGACTACCACATGCATATACACAGGATTTACTAATGCTTGGTCAGAAGGAAAGATTTCCTCAAGAACTATTTGGTCTGCCAGATTCTTCCCAGTTACATAGACCAGCAAATTAAATTTATGGAGAAAAAGGTGCGTCAAATCATTACTGATAAATGTTCTTCAAGAGAACAATAACGTGATGTTTTCAAACCTTCTCTTTATGTCATTGTTTTCATAACTACTACCTTGCTTTTACCTGCATTAAAGAGAACGTCATATTCTTCTTAGGCGTAGTCAGTAAATACATCCAGCATTAATGTAAGAGCCTGTAGAGAAGGTGCGGTTCATTAACAGTAATACTCATTTTTATGGATTCATGAATGATTTATATTTAATAAATTTGTCCATTGTTCCCTACCCTTCAACAGAACATGTATAACACTGGCTTATGATAGTTTGTCTTTTTCTTTGTAACAAAACCTGCAGTTTCCATATCTATAACTTCACTTTAAACATATAAAGTTAACCTTTCCTTGTTTGAAATACGAAACGATTCTAAAAACAACGACTGACATTTCACTGCTTTTGAGTCACGGATTTTTAACACGCATTCTTCCGCTTATGGTCAGGTAAAATAAAATGTAAATATAATGAAGTAGTGATCAAGGCCATTATAAAGTGAATCCATAAGAAGATAAACGTGATATGAAGAGTGGCTTCATTAGAAATAAACAAAAATTAGAATACACAATGGCTTAGAGATTAAAATGTAGCCCTTCGGACACGGAGAGCTAAGTAAATGCGCTCTCGCGGTGCCTCAAATTCACCCCAGTTAGCCGCACCATAAATTGTTGAAAACTTCATTGTAAAAGGGATTGCGCCAGTTGTAATGTAGAATTTCTTCGTCACCAAACAACAAACCTCATCTTTTCCGTTCGAACCAGAAAAATGCACACAAACAAGAACGAACAACCCAAAAAGTCGAATCCTAATTTGAACAAAAAACAAAGAAGCAACTACAAGGAGACAAAACAAATCCAAATAGTATCGGAGCTACTTTCACCATAAGGCAAATTGGCCAGCTCCTACATCCCTCACCTTTAGCACAAATATCGCCACCATAGCCCAACCAGTGGCCCCATGGTGAGATCCGGCGTGGATGACCTTTTTATTACCAAACAGAAGATACAGAACAAACTCAACACCGCCAGCATCATGACCCCCTAGGCATACATTTCTCCTACCTATCTCACTTAATAATAATAATAATAATAATAATAATAATAATAATAATAATAAAATATATTCTTTATTAAAGGGTATAAAATTAGGCTAGTTAGCCTGTCTCTCAATACATCTATCCCTTATAACAATTAAAATTTGATCATTCAACACAACAATATAAACTTATAACTATACTGATTCGAACAATGAAAATAAAATATGTACAATATAAACATGTCTAACAGATTCTTGGGTTACAAATGGGCTCATCATTATCACAACTTATTTCTGAGGAGCAATCTTCAACTCACTCATCAAATAAATACACACTTCTCTAATACTTGGGTACATAACGTTTCAACACAAATTATACATGTCGTCATTAGATGAATCAAACCAACCCAAACAAAAGAAATATTGTCAAGGCCTTGGAATCCAGAGCTAAATTCATCTGTAGTGATCAGGAAACCTACCTATCTAGACCACCAACCAATAAATTAAGCGGATAAACCTGTTAAACAGAAGGACATTGCATGTCATTGTTTAGATGGCTATGTCAAGGGAAGTAACTGTATGACAAAATAAAACTGACGGCTTCAAGCCACCATAATATTTTGTACTAATGATTTTATACGAATATGGTCTGGAATGAAGAAAACGGTAATTACATTGGTGTGCATGTTTTAATGTTGTTATAAAATTTTATTTTGAAGCGATTAGAGAAATCATATTTAGGCCTACTTTAATAATTGTTTATCCTTTCAAAGTTTATCAACAATTGTGAATTTAATGGACAGCTATGAATTGACCAGTAAGGTTCCTCCACTGTTATGTATTTATATTATCAGTATGCAATATCTTAATGTACAACTATGTATAATATATTATCAGTATGCAATATCTTAATGTACAACTATGTATAATATATTATCAGTATGCAATATCTTAATGTACAACTATGTATAATATATTATCAGTATGCAATATCTTAATGTACAACTATGTATAATATATTATCAGTATGCAATATCTTAATGTACAACTATGTATAATATATTATCAGTATGCAATATCTTAATGTACAACTATGTATAATATATTATCAGTATGCAATATCTTAATGTACAACTATGTATAATATTTTATCAGTATGCAATATCTTAATGTACAACTATGTATAATATATTATCAGTATGCAATATCTTAATGTACAACTATGTATAATATTTTATCAGTATGCAATATCTTAATGTACAACTATGTATAATATATTATCAGTATGCAATATTTTAATGTACAACTATGTATAATATATTATCAGTATGCAATATTTTAATGTACAACTATGTATAATATATTATCAGTATGCAATATCTTAATGTACAACTATGTATAATATTTTATCTGTATGCAATATATTTATGTACAATTATGTATAATATTTTATCAGTATGCAATATCTTAATGTACAATTATGTATAATATTTTATCAGTATGCAATATCTTAATGTACAACTATGTATAATATTTTATCAGTATGCAATATCTTAATGTACAACTATGTATAATATTTTATCAGTATGCAATATCTTAATGTACAACTATGTATAATATTTTATCAGTATGCAATATCTTAATGTACAACTATGTATAATATATTATCAGTATGCAATATTTTAATGTACAACTATGTATAATATATTATCAGTATGCAATATTTTAATGTACAACTATGTATAATATATTATCAGTATGCAATATTTTAATGTACAACTATGTATAATATATTATCAGTATGCAATATTTTAATGTACAACTATGTGTAACTGTGTGGTACCCTGAGTTGTCTAACTTGTTTGTTTGTTAGTTAATAAACTCTTTACTGTATGGATTTGTTCCTATTCCTTCCCCCTTCAATAAACAACAGTGGATTTGTTTATTGAGCTTAATACATATTGGACTGTGTATGATTTCCATGCTGAACTGATTGTTGATTATTTACACTGTTTATAATTGCAGTGCGTTCTTCGAAATGACTATTTGCAGTGCGTGTTTTCGAAATGTCTTTTTTTTTTTTTCGAATTTTACCCTCGATTATTTTCCAAGAAGGCAGCTTGCTGCAAACTACCTGTTGCTGTCTGCCATTCAAACTGCAAGACTACTATTTGTTAAATGTAAAATGACATCATTCACGGTGACCGGAAACGAGCTGTGGGCAACGGCTTCGTTTTGGTTTTTGCCATTTATTACCTCTATTTTTCAACTTCTTTTAACCGCTAGCTACATAACTGCAGTTTCAAACTGCTAATTTCATTACTTTTGTAGCTGACTTATTTAATTTTATTTTTTGCGTTTTTATCAACTTCTAAAATTTTATTCCCATCCACTTGAAAACTTATAGGTAGATAGACACTTCTAATGCGATCAAAAATCATTATTCAAATTTTCGAAATGACTTCCGGTTTTGACGTTATTCACTTTTGAACTTTTGAATCCAACTTCCGGAATTTTGAAGATATTTCAAAAATTCTTTTTGCAATATGCTAGAAATAGTCATGCAAAAAAACGAAGATGAAAAAATCCCGACCGGAAGCAAAAAATAAACCGCCATATTGAAATGTCAAACTTTTGTAAAATTCAAAATGGGGCCTCAGGGGATAAAGCGATTTTCATTATTTTTTCATATCTACTAACTAGAGTCGATTGCGCAAATTTGTTTAGAAGCCGAATTTTGATTTTTTATTTTGATTTTCTTTTATTTCCATTTTAATTTTCTTGGTAATGACCAAAATTTCAAAGGCCCGTATTTCGTGACCTTTGGTGACCTTGTGACAAGAACAAGAGTTATTGCCCTTGATGATATCTATTCAATGATATATTCATATGTGTTGTCGGATGTCTACTTCCGGTTTTATTACCGATTGAAATATGTGATTTTTATTTTAAAGAGCTCTGTCACGTGAACTAATTTATCAATAACAAAAATTCATATTGAATCTTATTACAGTTTATCTGCTCTTTGTAATGATATATAAAACCACATATTTCCACCAAAAATGCGCTTTTTAGTATTTGAAAATTTTGTATTTTCTTCTCTACTAACTGTGCGTAATTTTCTTTAAATCGAAATGGGGCCTCTGGTGATACTCCGATTCGTGTAATTTTGATGTCTATAGAATGTAATATCGATTTCTGAATCATATATGGAAACCGATTTTTGAATTTTGATTTTGATATTTTAACTGATAGTAATATATAAAAACTTCGAATGGTCGTATATTGTAACCTTGACCTTTGGTGACCTTGTGAGCAGCACGAATGTGATAGCTCTCGATAAGATCTAACCATTGATATATTATATTTTGTTGTACGATGTATACTTTTCGTTTTATTGCCATTTGAAAATTGCGAATTTCATCGTTAAAAGCTGTTTGCTGAATTATGCGTTTGGGCGATCTACATGACACGAGTTTCAGCGAACCGATTATGCTTTGAAATAAAACGACATATACTCTGTAAAATAACGTTACTGTTTTACCGATACTTTGTGGGGCAGTTTTAAAGCGTATGTCAAAACTGCTACGCACTGCGTCAGAACCTCTCGAAGCCTGGGGATCTAGTTTTTGAGTGGCAAATTAGAAATTTGCCACTCTTTGTTTTCATTAGACTTTTTTTTTTTCGGGAAGCTCCCTAGCCCAACTCGAAAATGGTATAGACATTTGGTTTGAAAAATACGATAAGATACGTACTGGAATAGATAATGAATATATAAAACTCAAATTTTTACGCATCAGTAGTTAGTAATTGCATAATAATAATTGAATAATTGCATAACTTTGTTGCTAATTATCCGATCGCTTGAAAATTACAGAATATAGAGAAGTCGCCTATAGAAATAAAACCGCATCATAAATTTTTTTACCACTTCCGGTTCTTGCGTGAGAACTTCCCGTTTTTTAGAACCGCGTTGGGTCACCCAGCTTCCGGTGTATTTAAGAAATCAGTACAAAAGCTATACATATATACTAGGCATAATTGGAACCCTTTTAGAATAAAAAATCCAAACCGGAAGTGATACTTTATGTGTCATCACAGAACGGTAACATTCAGCAAAATTTTAATAAGTTCCCTAATTTTTATCCGATTTGTCCGATTTGGGTGTTTTTCGAAACCTTGTTACTTTATCTAAAAATTTTTGGGAATAGAATTGTGATTTTCAAATTTATATTTTTTTAATGCCCGATTGAATTTTTTTGAAAATTCAAAAGGCCAAATACAATGACCTTGACATTCAATGACCCTGAATTTTTTCAAGTAGGGTGTTCTTGACCTAAGCTATCCACACATATGCCTATTATGATCGACAACAATTATATCAAATGACCTTGACCTTCAATGACCCTGAATTTTTACAATTAGAATGTTCTTGACCTTTGCTAACCACACATAGGCCTATAATGGTCAACAACAATTTTTTTGTACCCGTTTTAGTTTTTAAAAAAATTAAAAAGGCTATATCAAGGGACCTTGACCTTCAATTACCTTAATAATTTTCAAGTCAAATAATGTACTTGACCCAAGCTGTTCATACATATGCTTATAATGGTTGTTAAAAAGTTTGTTTTGAGTGTTTAAAAAAGGCTATATCATGTGACATTGTATCAAGTGGCCCCATAGGGGTTGTTTGCCACTCTCAGTACTGTTCACAGTTCTATTTTTTTTTGTCTCTTTCTGGTCACGCTCCCCAGCCATAACTGCAAATGCCTCACATATTCTGGCTGGAAATTGTAACGTAATCTAGTGCTCGTTGTTGTTTAAATGTAAAATGACGCATTTTCGTTTTACCGGAAATGACGTAGAACGTCACAAATTTTATTTTTGTTTACTAACTCACGGCTCGTTTTTTAATCCAATCTGGCTCGGACTTTTTTTATTTACTACTTATAACTTAGTTTTACAGAATAGCAGTTTAAAAACTTTGAAATTTTTACTTTTGTTGCTGACTTTTGAATTTTTTAAATTTAACACTTTTTCTAACTTCTACAATTTGATCGAAATCAAAATTTGCAGTTAGATAGACATTTTTCTTTTCAAGAAAAATCTGTTTTCAAAATGTCGAGATCACTTCCGGTTTTGACGTCATACGTCTCTAAACTTCGAATTTTCACTTCCGGAATTCTACAGATATTTGAAATTTTTTTTTGCAATTAGTTACTATTAACCCATAATGATTTTATAATTAACAAAAATTGAACCGGAAGTAACAGGTCAGCCGCCATCATTAAACCACTTACTTTTCTAAAACGAAAAATTGCGCCTCATGGGTTAATCGGACAATTATAATTTTGATGTCTATGTAATCTTCAATCGATTGCTAACAAATCTTAGGCAGCCGAATTTTGAATTTGTATTTAGCTTTCCTTTCATTTCCGATTCTTTTTTTTTTCACTATGTGCCTAATTTTCCAACGTTCATATATCGTGACCTTTGGTGACCATGTGACCTGCACAAAAGTTGTTGCCCTTGTCGAGACCTATCCATTGATGTCTTCATTTTTGTTGTGCAATGTCAACTTCCTGTTTTACAGCCATTTGAAAATCGCAATTTTTAACTTTGAAGAGCTCTGCTCTGTATAGTAATTGTGCGTGATTTATGAAAAAACACGTTTTGTTTTAAAATTTATTCTTATTTTTTCACAAAAATTGGTAGATGAGTAGACAAAAAATTATTTGTAAGATTCCGACAAAACCTGTTCCGAAATTAGCAGGAAACGTCCGGAAATGACCAAAAACTGTCGAAAAAAACAGAAACCGGGATTTTCGGATTAATTTTTTAACGAACTTGCAAATTTGTTATTCCACAGAATTGGTACCATCAATATCTTCATATTGTATGTTTGCCGTATACACAAATTCCTAACCGTTTGATCGCCATCTTGAAATATGCAAATTATTCGAAAAATACTACTCGTCCGCAATTATTTAATCTGATTTTTTTCAAACTAGTTTTAAAATATAATTTGGATAATTATCTAGGTCACCATCTGCATCCCTTATTTTCAATCATCTTCATTGGCTAAAGGTTTAGGTTTATATGATACCTTGATTACCTTTTAGTAAAGAACATCTGGTTTAATAGGGATCCACAAATTGGGGAAATTTTCATATTTCTCGTATCTTCAGATGATCATATCTTATGAACAAGACTCTTGGCGACATTCTAATTGACATTATTGTGATGTGATTTTTTTCAGCTTTCTAACAATATCTTTATTTTAGCTATAGACCGAAAACTGATGAAAATACGCCTAGTAGAAAATAAACGATTTTAACATTCATATTTTTTTATATTTAGTTCTATTTAACTTAAAAACAAAATTCGAACAGATTTATAATGTGCAAATTCACAGATATGATTGTAAGGTCCTAACCAGTGCAGACGTGTTTTTGTGTAGCTCCGAGAATCAGTCGAGTGTGACAAACTTTCAGTGTCGTTTTTCTTTAATCATACGAACTTTGGAGTAATTTGGATACTAGAAATTCCACGCTATGGGAGTTGATATTGCCATATGGAGAATACAGATAGGATTTTACCATCATAGACTTGTAAAGAAATATTCTCGCGTCCAGAATCTACGTGTTGGAACACTCACCATGTCAGTTATGTTAGTATTTTGTATGATGAGCATACTAGTATGTGGTGATATTGAGCCGAATCCAGGCCCAACGACACGACAAGGGCAGATATCAACCAGTGGGGAGGTGATCTATCCTCCGGGAAAAGAAGTACAACAACCAGATCTGATCTCTATTATTCAGTCGCTCAAAGCTGATATAAAGAACGACATAACAGAGCTAAGAAACGAGGTAAGAGAACTTAATATTAAAGAAGAGGTTGGTAAGATAAAAGATGATATAACTCAGCTAAAAGAAGAAAATAAAAATCTGAAACTGCGTATAGAAAAAATTGAAAACAATGCCAGAAAGAACAATATAATATTCTACGGTTTGAATGAGAAAAGTGATGAGCGGGAATCAAAAGAGGACTGTGAAAAGTTAATCCGCGAAATTTTACTTAACGAGGTCAAAATACCAAACTCACAAAATAATGAGCAATTACAGATTAATGATGTTCACAGATTAGGCGTAAAGAAACCAAATCGACAACGTCCAATATTAGTAAAGTTCACTTACCAAAATGACAAACATTCAGTGATTACAAAGGCACGCAAAGAACTTAAATCTAAACAAATATCGGTCTCGGATGATTACACGGATAGAGTAAGATCGATAAGGAAAGCTCTTATACCTTATCTTATAAAGGCCAAAAGTGAAAACAAGCGAGCACATCTCAACTACGACAAACTAATCATTGAGAGCCAGGTACACTCAATTAATACATCAACAGGTGAACTCATCTGCCTAGGAAACCAAAGTAAATAGCAATCCATTTCAGAGCACCATGTCCCAGAAATACACAATCCTATTTCTATAATTTCATTAAATTGTCATAGTCTCACCCGGTTGGAAAACGAACCGGAAGTCCTTTCTTTAATCGAATCTTCATCGATCGTATCATTCTGCGAAACATGGATCTATGACAAAAATTATTCTTACCCTGGTATTAGTGATTCATACGAACAATTTTTGACCTGTAGAAACAAAGGAAAGCATGGAGGACTTCTTGTGTGTGTTAATAAATCAATTTTACCTGGCATTAATAGAATTTACAGACATATCAGTGACATAATTGTGTTGAAAATGGATAAACTATATTTTAATCTTCATAAACATTTAATCATAATATTTGTATACGTATCACCAGAAAACTCAAATTATTACAATGAATGTGAAGCGAACACCCTAGAAACAATTGAAGATTTAATGATTGACATAAATGCCAAATATGAATCCCCTAATTTTATGATAGCCGGGGATTTTAATAGCCGAACTGCCGATATCAAAGACTTTATTTCTGACGACAATACTAAGCATATATTACCATACACAGATCCTTATGAAAGTGATTATTTCTGTATCGACAGGGCTAATCTTGACAAAGAATCAAACAACTATGGCAGATATCTTATAAACCTATGTAAGACATTTTCAATTCATCTGTTAAATGGAAGATTCAAGGGTGACCGGAAAGGCAATTTTACATGTTTTGCCAATGGTGGTAAAAGTGTTGTAGACTACATGATTGCCACTTCAGGCTTATTTTCGATTATTCAAGATTTCCTGGTGCTAGACTTGGATGTATCGGACCATTTTCCCATAAAGTGTATACTTAAAATCCCAAGTGAAAAGTGTATAACTAATCCGACTGAAAACAAAACATTGCTCAGCAACCGTGTGAAATATAAATGGAATGCTGCACACAAAACAAAATTTCAAGAATACCTACAACGTGACCAATCAAGAACTGTTTTACAAGCTATCCTCAGTAGTGAAGATGATAATGTTGATGCAATTATACAGCAATTACACCACTTGCTACAAAATGCGGCTGAACCAATGCTTACTAAGAACCATCCAAAACAGAAAAAAAACCTCAATCAATCATATTCAAGCTAGTTGGTTTGACGAGGAATGTACAATTTTGCGAAATCAAAAGTACCAAAATCTAAATCGTTTTCGGTCCACTAATTTTGATATAGACTTCATAACGTATAAAACTAGCCGATGTAAATTCAAAACAGTGTGTAAAGAGAAACAGACCTCTTACTGTAATAATTTGAAATCAGAACTGCAAGGCATAACAGACCAACCTAAACAATTCTGGTCAAAAATAAAATCAATCATCCGCAAGAACCAGAATACATCTCTTATAAGCCCAGATGATTGGTTCCAGTATTTCAAATCTCTTTTGACAAACGAGGATGAATCGTGTGCACTGTCCTTTATACCCCAAACTCAATTTCAAGCTCAAGACTTTGAGGATGACAGTTTAAACGATGAAATACGTATATCAGAAATTGATAAAAGTTTAAATGATATGGCAAATGGTAAATCCGGTGGTGTCGACGGTATCTGTATTGAAATGATAAAAGAAACCAAAAACTTACTACTACCCGTAATATGTCATATTTTCAATGTAGTGTTTAAATCTGGGGTTTTCCCGAGTGACTGGAGCAAAGCTATTATTTGCCCAATTCATAAAAAGGGTCCCAGTAATGCTCCTGAAAACTTCAGAGGTATTTCCCTTTTGCCAGTAATTGGTAAATTGTTCACAAAAATTCTTAATAATAGATTAACAATATGGTGTGATACCACAGAACAAATTTCTGAATGTCAAGCTGGATTCCGCAAAAACTATAGTACAATTGATAATATATTTAACTTGCAAGGATGCATAAACAAGTATATTTCGAAACCTAGGGGGCGTCTATATGTACTTTTTGTGGACTTCAAATCTGCCTTCGACAAAGTCCAACCAAATATTTTGTGGAAGGTCCTAAGATCTCGGGGTATAAATGGAAGATTTCTCCATATTTTAGAAAATATGTACAGTAAATGCCAATCATGTGTTCTTACACCAAATGGTTTAACAGACCATTTTAATTGTAATACAGGTACTAGACAAGGGTGTATGTTAAGCCCTTCACTATTTAACCTATTTATTAATGAATTTGTCTATAAATCAAATAATTCACAATGTAACGGTGTGTATATCTCCGAATCATTCCCAAACATTGTCTCTTTGCTCTTTGCTGACGACATTGGTAATATTGCTGATACAGTCAGCAACCTTCAAAATCAGTTAAATTGTCTGCAAGAGTTTTGCAATAGTTATGGAATGGTCATAAATGAAACGAAAACAAAGATCGTAGTATTTCGTAATGGCGGTCCACTCCGACATTATGAAAAGTGGTTTTATAATAATGTCGAAATCGAATCTGTTTCTAGCTATAAATATCTTGGAATAGTATTTACGCCAAAACTTGTGTGGACGCAAGCTAAAGATACTCTTATAAGCCAGGCAAGTAAGGCACTCCTGTTGATAAAAACTGTTGGCAAAAAATGTCAAGGTCTCCCTATAGATACTGCACTAATTTTGTTCGACAAAATGATAGTTCCAATCCTTCTCTACGGTGCAGAAATCTGGGGATTTGAATATTCACCTAAAATCGAGCATTTTCAAATCCAGTTCCTTAAATATGCCCTTAAAGTGCCAAAACGATCTTGTATAAATGCTGTTCTCGGGGAGGTAGGGCGATATCCACTGTTTCTGCAATACTCTGCTAAGTGTATTAAATATTGGTTAAAACTATTGAGCATGGAATCGTCAAGATTACCCAAAAATATTTATAATATGTTGTATACACATGATATGTATAATCGTATAAATTGGGTATCTGGTGTAAAGAAACTTTTATATACTTATGGTTTTGGATATGTATGGGACTGCCAGTCTGTCGGAGATATTGACTGTTTTATGTATGTCTTTAAACAGAGAATTGCTGATTGTTGTCGACAAAACTGGCATGAATCTTTAAGTAAAAATAATCTACTTTCTTTATATTGTACATACAAAACTGAATTAGAACCTGAAAGATATCTATTTAGTAATGTTAACTTTAAATATATACAAGCTCTTTGTAAACTTAGAACTGGTGGGACCTCCTTACAATACGTTAAAGGAAATTGGGAAAATGTAGAATATAAAGAGCGCATTTGTCCATTGTGTAATCAAAATAAGGTAGAAAATGAATATCATGTAATAATGTCATGTCCTTGTTACCAAAGCTTAAGATCGCAGTATTTAAATCAATTCATTAAATTCAACTGTTATAACGATTTTAAATACATCATGTCCAGTAAAAATATAACAGTTATTGAAAACCTAGGCAAATATATTTACTTTGCGTTAAAACAAAGAGAAACATTATTGTAAACAATATAGCTAATTAACCCCAAATATTCTGAAATTTCTAGAAACTGATTATGCAATTTTATAATTTATATCTTGTATTTCAATGTTTATAATTTGTATTATATATTCCTTTATTATTTACTCGTGATACACATGTATGTTATATATTTATGTTCTTTGGGCTTTGCCTTGAAACAATAAAGTTTATTATTATTATTATTATATAAAGCAATATATAAATCAATATGTATAAATAAAATTTGCGAAAAAATTTTGAATAAAATTCCACTCTAATTAAACAGATATAAATGTTACAAGTAGAGTTAAGGAGATTATGTAACAGGTTATAAAGTCAAATAGTGTTGATTTGAAGGTTAATATTAATTTCTTATCTTTTGGTCAAGACACAAATTTTGACATTTCCAGTTAAAGTGTCCCAACAAATCAAAACAAGTTATTAGACTTTGTAGGCGTGGTAAAGCTCAGATATTTTTACATCACAAACCTTAATAATTGCCAGTCTATTAATAAGCTGAATTGTCACGTGTTAAATCATAATAAAACATCTCTCCAAATAAATGCGAAAACAATATACATTCTATCCTTTAATAACAGCCAGGAGACCAACAAATTCTAAATAGCTCGAAAGCTGCAGAACTGTTACAAACAGGTCTAGTTATTCTTTCCAATGGTGTATAACACTTGATATTTGATCAAAATTGCACGTTTAAATTTGCAAATTTTGTAATTACTTCTATACTAACTGTGTGTATTTTTCTTTAAATCGAAATAGGGTCTCAGGCGATAATTAGATTTGTGTTATTTTGATGTATATAGAATCTATAACCAATTGCCGAATTTTGATTTTGATTTTAATTTCTTTACGATTAAAAATTAATCCAGTTAAAATGATTCAAAGATATTATATATCTTAAATAAAAGGAATAATTGTTTATTTCTCGTTGTGGGCGATGTATGATATGAAATATTTGGAAGGAAATTACAACCTTTAGAATTTTAAATGATATTCTCTTAAGCAAAAATAATGTACAGTTGAGAGGACTAGTGGTCTAAGGGACGTAACTCTATAAAATACTCTCTTAAAGATGTAAAACCGCGCTGTTAATTTGATATCTCTATGCTATATGTTGGCAACTTGCCACAAATTGCAGGATCTAATGTTCCTACTACACCTAAATTAAGATTGATAAATAAATAAATAAATAAATAAATAAATAAACAAATTAACAAGTATCAACGATCTGGAAAGTTAATGAAATCCGATATCAATTTGTAATCTCAAATAAGGTGTTATGTCCCACAAATTTGTTTTTTCGACTTTTTTGTTTTACACACTAATTAAACAGATATAAATGTTACAAGAAGAGTTAAGAAGATTATGTAACAGGTCATAAAGTCAAATAGTGTTGATTTGTAGGTTAATATTAATTTCTTATTTTTTGGTCAAGACACGAATTTTGACATTTCCAGTTCCAGTATCGCAACCAATCAAAACAAGTCATTTTACTGAGTAGGCGTGGTTAGTTCTATTTTAAATGACAGGAGATATAACAAATTCTAAATATCTCGGAAGCTGCACAACTGTTACAAACAGGTCTAGTTAATATTATGGAATTGGATTTTATAAATGCAACGTTTCACCCATGCAATAGAAGGGACGCGCACTGCCTTAGTCTAACGGTTCTAGTATATAATTCTTTTAGAATTTTAGCTTTTTTTCGCACTTCTTTATCAAAGTATTTTTCAAACAAAAAGTTGCAAATGCTTATTATTGCAAATATAAGTCGAAACACTCGAACATTAGTAAATTAACTTAGTGTAACTTAAAAAGCACGTGTAAAAAGTCGCATATGGTTCAAATGAATACAGCTGTAGATAGAATTAAAACTAGAATTGCTTACAATTATGAACGTATTTCGAGAGCCTTAAAATATTATGTAGGCTAAATTTGCAATGACCTACATCTAGACAATATATTTATTATCATTTTACCTAGTTTTCAAAGTCATA
>JAUJPP010000011.1:7761696-7803592 GCA_030562195.1 Nipponacmea schrenckii
TTATAAATTTTAAAATATATTTGTGTTATAGTTTTGTTTTTGCTATTTTGTTTTTAGCCCATTTTGGGTTACAACCGTTCTGTGATATTGTTTTTAGCATTGTTTTGTTGACCTTTTTGGGGTTTCTGTGATAATTTTATTTTACTGTATTGATTTTCTAGTTTTAATTTTTGTTTTTATTTTAAATCGTATTCAAGTGCTATATAGCCCGTTTTGGTGCTGATGCACTTTAATACATTTCATTTCATTTTCATTTTAGCCCATTTTGGGTTACAACCATTCTGTGATATTGTTTTTAGCATTGTTTTGTTGCCCTTTTTGGGGTTTCTGTGATAATTTTTATTTTAATGTATTGATTTTCTAGTTTTAATTTTGTTTTTATTTTAAATCGTATTCAAGTGCTATATAGCCCGTTTTGGTGCTGATGCACTTTAATACATTTCATTTCATTTCATTTCTGGTTTTAATTGTTTGTCAACTCTATACGGTAGAAATAATTGTAATCTGCTTAGATAGTAATTTTCAGGGTGAGATGTAGAAGAAAATCTTGCATAACGTACAATAGCTGGACTTGTGCGGGTTCTTTTTATTATAAATCCAAGATCATGCTGAAGTTCATATGCAGGGTTTTTATCAGAATAGATATTCGGATATTCTGATTTAGCCATTACCCGATACTCAGAGCAGAATGTTGCCAAACACATATCATCGAACTTACCACCTAATGGGCGAGCTTTATATCTATCACAAATATTTGTCATATAAATATTATTGTCACTTAAAGTTCCTTCTTTCGCTTTTTGTTGTAAGACCTTTAAAGGTAGAGTTAACTTAATATTACCTTCTCCAGTTGGTATAAAAGCTACTTTCCTAGAACATTTTTTCATAGGAAGATGAGTTATTCTCAAGACTGCTTCATGACTACTGACTTCTCTACTGTTCAGATATGTACTGGAAAGTTTTCTCATTGAAGTTTTAACGTCTAGATTACCTCTTTTGGATTCTTGGTGCACCTGGTTTAACAACAAACCCATTTCTTTTTCAGCTTTCGATATATAAGATACAATATATATAACACAGGCATAAGAGTCAAATACATATTGTAAATCTAAATTAGCGTTCCATGCCCTTAGTAGATCTTTATTATATTGATTTATCCATATATCCTTTACGTGTCTCTTTAAGACAATATTACTTTTTTTGGTAACAACATTAGATGCCAATTCAAAAATGTCTTGATTAATACCTAGTTGTAAAAACAGATCATCTGTACTAACAAATGATTTATTGGGATCATTGATGAATTTATGGATATTTTGTAGAATTTCTTTCGCTTTTTTTATACTCATAACGTCTTCCGCGTTTGATGCATCGGCATTTTCATCATCAATTTCCACTGGTTTAGATATAAAAGTGCTCTTGGATGGTGGTCTTGGAAAATTAAATCTACACTCTTTCTTTCCCTTTTTACACGACTTAGAATGTCTAGAAGAATGTGTTTGTACGTTTTTAATAACCTCGTGAAGCTCTGGATCATTTTTAGGACTTGGCAAATTACATGAAATATATTTATCAACGAAATTAATCACCTCAGTATCTGTATTGACGCCAACTGCGGGTGCATCTTCTACCCAAAATAGACAATGTGTATGTAACGAACCCCTTTGCTGTACTTCATATCTCCAAAAATAGTCTATTACCTTACCTATGGGGTTTGCTGGGGACATAATGACATTCTTTAGAAACAACTGAAATCTATAGTCAAACATCCGTACCACAGTTACAGGATTTGATCTTAAAAGCTGTCGTTTTCCCAACCAATCCAAATCGGATACTTTACGGTTATCACCTTTCTGTTTAAGAATAGTTTCTAATATCTCTTCAAATCGCAGTTCACCACAAGAAAAACTCGCAAACCATGATGGCTTACCCAACTGTCTTACCATTGCAATTAAGTCTTTTTGTGCTGTCTGCCAATAGGAAGGGGTGCCTCGAATAGACTTCATAAATTTATAACCTTGATCTAATTTAATGATATCGTTAAGAGGCTCGCTCTGGGTCAACATGTCTGGAGATATCTTGCTTACACCAAATTTACCCTGTCTTAATGCGATAGACACACTCGATATTATCTGGTTTATTTCAAAAAGAAATTGTGAATAAAAAATATAATCTGAATTTTGAGCGAATCTCATATCTGCATTCATTAACTTACAATGTAAATATCTACCCAAGGTTATTCGTTCTTCTCGTTCATCAGAAAACACACTTTTACCTGTTGGAAATAAGGATGGAAAACATTTAGCTTCATTAGTTAGATCTGTTAAAATTCTGACTGGTTTGTTTTGTTCTGCAGGGGATATTGATATTATTTCATCAAAGTTATGATCTAAAATATGTTGTGCAATATCGACAGGTTGTAGACACGTATCACTTACATCACTGATATTATTTGATATATTTGGATCAATATCTGGTAGTTCATCATCTTCGTCATCTGTTTGGTTAAGAGCTGCTGATGCCTCCTGTGTTATATTCAATTGTCCAGATTGATTACTGCTATTGGAACTTTCAGCCATACAATAATTAGTTTCAACATTATTTACCTGGGCTGTGTCCTCACTAACTGCCATCCACTCATCATTTATACTGACGTCCCTATAATGTTTATTATTTAATATCAGGTATTCTAAAGCATTGTGTATATTTCTCTTCGTAACAGTTTGATAGTCATGATAACTTTTATAGTTTAGTTTTCTTTTTAGTTTTATTCTGATTAATTTATCATCATGTTCACCTCTTGGTAAAACATTAGTTACTTCATTAATATTGTTAGGAACACATGTACATGGGCCTGATACTTTCAACTCTTGCTGGGGAGTAGCTTTAACAAGTTTAATAAAGGGAATATGTAATGCAATTAAGTGAGTTTCAATGGTATTTAATATTTTAAGTTCTTCTGGAATTGAATCAGGGGTCATATTATTCACCATTGCTTCTTGGGGAAGTTTTCCCTTTAAAATCTTTCTTTGGCAGGTGAAACAGATCCATAACGATTTTTATGTTATCACTTACATCACAGTTAATAATGCAGTCATTGTTACAATTATGTAAATAGGTTTTCCTAATGCATTTCTTAGCAACCGTCGCAATCAGTTGGCTCTTTTTATATAGTTCTTCTTCGTTACAATTTGTGACTTGATTTCGAAAGAGGAGCTTCTCACAAACACAGCATATAAATATCGGTCCGACTGAGCAATCAGATCGAAACTGTTTTATCACATTGTCTATCAAGCTCAGCATACTTGTTTTATTTTGTTTTCTTTGCTTGTTCTGGGATAAAACTTTATTTCTTTGATCCTCACAAGTTCTATACTTTTGTCTACTTTTATTTATTAAACTCTGTCTATAATTGGCTTTCGTTCTATAATTTCGCTTAGTAATATTGTTTCTATTCATTTTATAGCTGGATTTTAAACTTTTAAGTTGATGAAGTCGTTTTAACTTGGTAGAATACTTTTGTTTTAATTGGAATTTTAACTGGGTTGAATACTTTTGTTTTAATGGAAATTTTAACTGGGAAATTTTAACTGGGTAGAATACTTTTGTTTTAATGGAAATTTTAACTGGGTAGAATACTTTTGTTTTAATGGAAATTTTAATTCGGTAGAATACTTTTGTCTTAAGTTCGTCATTGTATTTTTCCTTTAATAATTCTTTATCCAATCCAGAGTAATGTAGTTGGTGCTTATAACATTCTTTTCTTTTTTCAGGATTGTATTTTTTTAATGTTTTTTTACCATTGCGATTATTGCTATTAGAGTCCCAGTATTTATCGTGCATATTCATTCTATACTGCATATACTTTTCATTTGAATTTGTATTTTGTTTTTTTGATTTACTCCATTTAAAACCTCTTTTACGCTTCATTTGTTTCCTTTCACATAAAACTGGGTCTATCCCCTCACATGTTATATCATCGATATAATTACCAACGTCATTATCTGAAACATCAAGCACAACTTCGTAATGATCCTGATTCTTGTGGTTTAAATATATCCCAGTATCTACGTCAACAACCATATTCTGTGATGGAGAGAATTTTAACCATTGTCTATTCGAATATGTATAAATGTTACTATTTAATAAATTAGCTGTGGTAAAAATTTCGAGTTCAGTCACCCAAACATTCATCAACCTCATTTTTGATTTCAAGATATAGTCCTCAATAGATAAATATCCAGGTCTGAGCAATGGTGTGAAAAGTTCTTTTTTAGACCTCATGTGTTTAACGACGGACAAACGTATGCGTCTATGGTAATCTTCTGATTGTGTTAATGCATAACTTATTGCTCGAAAAAAAACAATTTCCATCACCTTAGTAGTAAGCGGGTTACTTCAGGTACAGGACGTTGATTGGTCGAGAGGTATCACGTGATGTCACAATCTAAAAATAGACTGGGGAAAACCTTAATACGTAGTTGTAACGTATCATGACATCAGATCTAAAAATAGATGGGGAAAACCCCAATAGTTTTAAAAATAGAACTGACGGGAAATTTTAAAAATAGACGTAACGATTAAAACGTCCTGAAAACGTAGGTGTAACGTAGAGAAAGAAAAAAAAAAGAGAGAGACAGAGAGAGAGCGAGAGAGGTCGTCTGCTAGAGCAGGCGTGCTATATCGTATTCGTCCCCAATATAAATGTCACGTGATCAACACGCGACAAAAACCATCGTCTGCTCTACCGAATGAAACGTCCCGAAATCACGTGATGCTGCCAATGGCCATAAAAAGCAGAAGGCATTTCTGTACACTGCTAGATACGTCTAAACCAAACCATACCATGGATCGCTGCAAGATTTGCCATTTACCTTTCCACTTCTGCGTCAATAGAGATTTAAAGGAAGACTATTTTCCTTGTTATTATTGCAACGCAATGATGAAGAACACGTATTGGAAGGCCGTCAAACACTTTTACGTATGTCCCAAAATTCCTAAAGGGACGGAATTTTGCGAGGGGCATGACCAATGAAATGGCTTTGTAGAAAAGCCAGGTCTCTCAAAAGGAGACCGAAAAACAAATGAATAGAGAAATTGGCCCTGTGAAGGGCCTTGGATGTTTTTTGGAGGCCGAGTCTTAAAAAGCCAAACGGCGACGGACTCTAAACCCTCCACGTCTCATTTCTTCCAAGACGGAAGGAGGGGGTACTTTCCTGCGTGGCGTGTTTCTCGTAGATTCCTCCAAGAGGTAAATATCATCGGGGGTAATCACGACCATTTTACCGTTGCGAGTGAAAACCTTCAAGTCTTGGTTTTCCTCGGCGATTTGAATCACGACTATGCGTTCTTCTGCCATGTTTGAATAAAACCACAAACTACAACGGAACTTTTACAGAAAAGTTTTTCCAACTGACTGGGGATTGGTTAAAAACAAAGCCACGTGACGTTTTAAGACATTTTATTTCGCTACATGAATATTCACTACATTAAGCATGCAAATACAAAAATAATGGACTACAATAAAAATACACTGAATAACATAGTAAGCATGCATGAATCAAAAAGAGGAAAAACAGCAACATCTTTGCGCCCCAGGGTCGTTGTCTGGCGGTAAACGAGGAAAATGATCCCGTGTCCACAAAAGGACCAACCGGTCGTTTTCCCGATACACCGAACCAAAAGCAACCAAAGCATTGGACGTGGGGACGTGAAATCGATGACAAAGGTAATACAGGCAGTAATGACCACAAACGAAACTGTTGATGCCTTGAAGCCATCTGGGTTGGTGAACCACTCTTTGATCTTCGACAAAACGTTGAAAATGAGTACCATAGACTTCGGGAGAACAACCGTACGAGTCGAAAAAGGACAACAGTCCCGGACGTTCACACACAAAGACAGTCCAATGTTTACCGGGTTTTCGGTCATCGTCTGTGTTGACGACGTAAGCTGTCGGGTATTGACGAGGTCGAACATATCCCAGATGGTTACTCGCCAAGACTCCACCAAACACGGACGAGGGTATATGTTGATTGAGGGCCTCCTTTAATTGACTCGTGGACAATGGCTCACCAGTCCACGGTGACTTGGCGATTTTGGTCAATTTCCAAGACATTGTCGTATTCCGCAAACAGAAGTAGACTTAAATGATCGTTGGGGGCTGTGCCAAACTTGAGTTCAAGCGACAAATTACCGGTGGTCTTGGGGTGAAAGTACGTGCCGTCGGCTCCGTGATCCTTGGTTAAGTCGAAGCAATACAGCGTGTATCCTTTGATATAGTTGTTGAACGGCAAATCCAAATCTTCCTTGGTGTGCAGAATGCTGACGCGTTTCATCAGATCCAAATAAGGCGAAATGGCCAGCTTGTTGGCGTAATCCATTTGGTATTCATCGACCACATCGCCGTTTTTGATCAGTTTCAAACCTTCCAAACCGTGATGACCAAATTTAAAAGGATTCTTCGTAATCTCACCACCATAAGCTTGATTGGTCACCAAACCCATGACTATACGTTTGGGTAGGATTTCATTGATGAACAAATTATCCAGAACGTGAACTCTTCGATTGTTCGGGATCACCACGTCTCTCACAACGACCCTATTTAAGGGGTATTTGACAGGAGACGACTGCATCTGTTCCGATAAACGCGTATAGGTACTGGGCGACAGGGTCACAAACGGCACTTCCAAGTAAGCTTTGGTGAATTCTACTTTGTAATTGTTGTTGGCGGACATCAGGAAAAACTTGGATGTCTGTTTTTCCAGACTGATTCTCATATCAACACCGTCAATCAAGTATCGATTTTGCAAGCACATGTTGACGTGGAGACGAGATTGCGATTCGAACACTTGACTTTGAGAAATAACGGTGTTCCTCTGTGCCAATCCTTGGTTTGGTGGATGAACGGCGGCATTGGACACGGTTCTGTCCACAGCTTGCGTACTGTCAAACTGGTCGGCCGTATCTTTTTCCCACAAGACTTGTTTGGCTAAATGGTCCGTTTTGGCTCCTTTTCCAAAACTCAAAAGATTCTCCACGTAGGCTCGATAAGGGTAATTGGGCAATGAGGAAGTGACCAACGTTTTGGCATCTCGACCCAACCTCAACTTGACATCTTTAAACAAAGAATGAAATAAATTGTTCACGGGACCCACCTGGTCGTTAGCGCCTAAATCAGTCCCGTCATTCTTCACTACTTTCAATGCCAAATACAGGGAAATATTGGCCATGTCGACGTTTGGACAATGCTGTCGTTCCTGTAGTACAGGAATTCAAATTTCTTGGTCTTACATTTGACAACAAGCTTTCTTTCCGTCCACACATTAAAATCCTCAAAAAAAAATGTCTGAAAGCTCTCAACATACTGAGAGTCTTATCCAACACCGACTGGGGAGCTGACCGTAAGGTTCTCCTCCGATTATATCGAGCTTTGGTCCGATCCAAGCTCGATTATGGGTGCCAGGTGTATGGTTCAGCTCGTCCATCCTATCTCAAAGAGCTTGATACCATACACAACCAAGGACTTAGAATCAGTTTAGGCGCTTTTCGCACAACTTCAGTTGAAAGTCTGTACGTCGAGGCTAACGAACCCTCATTGTACGACAGACGTGATAGACTTTCACTACAGTATGCTATTAAAATAGCATCTTTGCCATACCATCCGGCTCACCGCCCCGTATTTAGTCCTTATTTTGAGCATTTGTACGAGGCAAAGCCTCGTGTAATTTCTTCTTTTGGAGTCCGCATTAAACCACTTTTGTCAGCGGCTGGTATCAGCCACGACAGTATTGCGGACTTCATAATGACCACAATTCCACCTTGGTCAATTGCTCCATTTCAGATAGACTTTAGTCTATCAAGCAATAAGAAGTCACAGACAAGCTCTATCGTCTTCAAGTCGAAATTTCGTGAATTAAGGGCTAAATATGGGGATTATGCTCCTTTCTATACAGATGGGTCCAAGGATGGTGATAAGGTGGCAGCTGCAACAGTGACACCATCCGAAGTCCTGTCTGTATCTCTTCCACCAGCAGCTTCTATTTTTACTGCAGAACTCGTTGCCATTTTACAGGCACTCGAGTTCTTTCAGTCCTCATTATCCTTAAAAAAATGTATTATCTATTCTGATTCTCTGTCTGCATTACAAGCTATTCATAACATCCAGCTTGTGCACCCAATAATCGGAGATATTTACAAGCTCTCTGGGCCAAAAAAGGACATTGTCCTTTGTTGGCTTCCCAGTCACATGGACATACGGGGAAATGACAAGGCAGATGCGGCGGCTAAGGCTGCTTTGTCACTGCCTGTCTCCCCCATGTCCTTGCCTTACACCGACTTTAAGTCGGTGATAAGGACTTTTATTTTGCAACGATGGCAGCAAAGATGGGATGCTGCAGATACAAACAAACTTCATGCCATCAAGCCTCTTTTGGGGGACTGGCCATCCTCTTATTGTGCCAACAGGAGAAATGAAGTTGTTTTGTGTCGCTCTCGTCTTGAACATACTCACCTTACCAACTGTTACCTGCTCAAGCGAGAGCCTCAACCAGTCTGTGAGCATTGCCAGGTTCGCCTGACAGTGAAACACATTCTGATTGAGTGCACGCATCTCAAACCTATAAGATCTCAGCACTACCGTGCTAGATCCTTGTTCCATCTGTTTGCGCAACCTTCTCTTTATGAGAAGGTTGTCGCGTTTTTAAAACAGACTAATCTGTATTATAAATTTTAAAATATATTTGTGTTATAGTTTTGTTTTGCTATTTTGTTTTTAGCCCATATTGGGTTACAGCCATTCTGTGATATAGTTTTTAGCATTGTTTTGTTGCCCTTTTTGGGGTTTTGTGATAATTATTATTTTTAATGTATGGTTTTCTAGTTTTAATTTTTGTTTTTATTTTAAATCGTATTCAAGTGCTATATAGCCCGTTTTGGTGCTGATGCACTTTAATACATTTCATTTCATTTCAAATCAGGAGTGAGGGGATATTTTCGAACTTTGGTCACTTTGGTCACTGCTGTTTGAGTGTCGGGAACACTGAACAACTGTTGAAGCTCGTCTCGAGCGCAGGGACAGGAATCATGTCGCATGATTTGCGAAGCCATGGTCAAAGATGTCTCGGTGACGTTTGGCAGGAGTTGAAACGACAGAGGACCCTTTTCGTTTCTTCTTCTTTGACGACCTGACAGACACTGATCTCTCCGGGTAAGACGTGGACCCTTTTATAGGTTGGAACGTGGACACTACGTTCTGTAAAGCATCCGAAAGCGTGTTCTTCACGGCGGGTTTGAGCGTGGTCGAAGCCATTTCTTTCCAATTCTGGCGTCCCGATAGGACATTCATTAAACCTTCACCCACGCGGGGCAAAAGTGCCACGGCATTCTTCTTAAGGGCCTCTTTACCTGCCGACAACAAGGTCTTTCCCAGGGATGTGACGTTGTTTTTCACCGCCGACAGTAACCCGGAAAATCGCCCAGCACCCCTCTGTCTCAACACACCACCTTTGTAAACAACGATGGGCCGAATCATTGTCGACGTCTAAAATGAAGTTTGACAACGATCTTGCCTTGAATGAATGGCACGGCTTCGCCCATACCGTTCCTTATATAGATGATGACAGTGGTCATTCGGTCGTACTTGAGAGGAACGTAGTGAATTTTAGAGGGGCGATGATAACCGGTACCGCTTTGCATCACGTCCAACAAAGGTGAAACCACATCTCCCACGCGTTGCGGCTCAACGATGTCAGCGTACAAGTAAAACAAATCAAAGTGAGATTGAAAAATGGGGAACTTTAGTCTGCTTCCACACGAGAGCTTAAATCTTTCAAGCGTTTCAGCTTCAACCACAATTCCTTGCCGGGGCCATCCCAACATGGACACCACCGCTCCTTTGAGGGTGAGCGTAACATTAGGCAACGCCTTAATGAAATGTAGCGCTTCGTGAGAATGAAGTCGGAAGTACACTTTTTTGGTCATAGCATCTTGTTCGAACGACATAAGGGGTCCCTTTTTGAAAGCCTGACCCAAGATAAGCCGTCTTGCTTCGTGGGCTCTTTCCAATCTGATTTCGTGGTCCGTCAGCTCTGTGCTGTCTGGATCCGCTCGAGGCGGCACGTAATCGATGTGTTCTTGAATGATCTGTGCCTCCCACAGAACATTGATGCCCTCGTTGAGAGTGTTGAGTAAATGACTGACGGTTTCGTAATTGTTGGACTCCAAGTGGGTTTCCACTCCCAGTGGACCGGGGTTAAGAATAGGTCCACCGTCCCCCATTGCGTGTCGTAAAAGGCGACTGAATTGGGGCTCCTCGTTTGCCGTGAGGTGCGACCCGTGTCGGTTTTGAATGGACTCCTGGTGGTTGAGGGTAACATACTTCCCAATACATCACTTTGGGCCAGGGGATTCCTAGACGGGTGGCCTGTGTGGCCCACACTGGTCAATCGGCTTGTCGCGTTGAGCCCATGAGTCGGTGGTCAGAACAAATAAAACTTTTTCTAATTACAGTTTATATCATTATCCTCCAATTCAATTCACCGACTCAGAAGCAGCGGCTAGGGTCAATTGGGTTAAAAAAAAATTAAAAGTTCGGAATTTATTTGCTCCATCCAGAACTTTTATTCCCTTTTTTTATCTGAGTATATCTCCTGATTACCCCTAGGGCGCTGGCGCTGGAGTCCCGCGCCGAGCCTGCGCGGAGGTCGTGGTCCGTGGTGGTCGGGGGTCTCGGGAGATGAATCCTCTACATTTCTTCATGGCTACAATAAATAAAAAAAACACAAACGAGCGTAAGCGCCGGTTGACCGAGGCTGAATTTACTGATTCGTCCAGTTCAGACGAATCATGGCCTCGGTTTCTTGTCATTGACAGTAGTGACCCTGAGAGGTCATTAGCATCTTTATCTCCATTTGCTATTGCTAAGGGTTTGACTGGCCTGGCCAGCGAACCAAAGTCCATTAAAAAACTACGTAACGGGTCTTTATTGGTCGAATGTTCTCGTAGAATTCATTCTGAATTACTTTTAAAATCGGCTAACTTGGCAAATATTCCCATTCAGGTGTCTGCACATTCTTCTTTGAACTTTTCCCAAGGGGGTCATTAGACATCCGGACCTCAATGGATGTTCGTCAGAAGAAATGCAGGAAGAATTGAAAGAAATTGGAGTCACGAACGTTGACCGAATATCAATCCGTCGTGACGGTCAATTAATTGCAACCAATACTTTCATTCTTTCTTTTAACAGACCCAATTTACCATCTGAAATTAAAATAGGCTATTTAAATGTAAAAATTTCACATTACATTCCAAATCCTCTCAGATGTTACAACTGTCAACGCTTCGGGCACGGAACTCGAACTTGCAAGAGTTCGATAAGATGTGCACGGTGCGGTCAATCCGGACACGACAGTAAGGATTGCACCGAAACACCTTGCTGTTGCAACTGTGATGGCAAACATGTTGCTTTCTCTAAGGACTGTCCTAAATGGAAAATTGAAAAACAAATACAAAAAGTTAAAATAGAAAATAAAATATCATATCCCGAAGCGAGGAAGGTTGTAGAAGGTGCAATCCCATCTACTCCTTCCGGAAAGACTTTCGCCAATGTTGTTAAGGCTTCCACTAAATCCGTCGAATGCCAAACCGACATTACATGGCTGAAACGGGTCCCACTAGCATCATCAGCATTGTTACCACTTGTTCCCGAAGCGACTCCTTGTACATCATCGGCTACACAGACTCCTCAAACCGAAAAGTTTCAAGCTGATGATTTAAATGCCAGTCAGTCTGCTAAAGCGGTACAACCGAAAGGGACTGGTAAACAGTCAAAACAAAATCAAAGTGATAGTCTTTCCAAAAATGACAAGTCCGGCAAAAAATATTTTGAAGTCTGCCATATCTGATAGTATAGATATGGAGACTTCAGAGGTTGATGCGGAAGTTCTCAACCCCCCTTACCGCAAACCTCGTAGTCCAATCAAACCCCCCTGACAATGCATCCAAAAAATATTATAATGCAATGGAATTGTCGAGGTTTAAGTCATAATTTAAATGAAGTTCAACTATTAATCCAACAATACAAACCAGTTGGCTATTTGTCTCCAAGAGACATTCCTTAAGCCAACGAATTTACATTTAGTGTCATTCAAACATTTTGTTTCCTACCACCATTATGGCACTGGTGATGACAAGGTCTCGGGTGGTGTTTCTATTATTGTTAATAGAAACGTTGCTCAGTCCGAAGTCACACTCAATTCTCCTCTGCAGGTAATTGCCGTGCGAGTAACACTCCACGTGCCTATTACCCTATGCTCCATCTATTTGCCACCTAACTCCACTCAAAACCCCCAGAGACCTGGATGACCTTGTTGCCCAGCTTCCATCTCCTTGCATTTTGCTCGGAGATTTCAATGGTCACCATTCTTTTTGGGGTAGTCCTGATGACAACAGCAGAGGAAAATTAATAGCTGACTTCATATATGACAACGATTTTTGTATCTTTAATGACGAATCGCCTACATATTTCTGCTCAAGAAAAAAAACCTTTTCTCATCTAGATCTGACAATTAGCTCACCATCTTTGTTCCAAGATTTTTCTTGGAGTGTCCATGACGATCTCTGCCACAGTGATCATTATCCTGTAATTCTACGGAATAATGGTCCTTCACCAGTAGACAGGCCACAAAGATGGAAACTCTCTAAAGCTAATTGGCCCCTCTTTGAGGCGCTTTGCATTTCTTCTTTTCCTCAACATGATCTAGATGAAGCAGAAGACCCGATGGAACTATTTACCACCATCTTACAAGATGTATCATGTCAGGCGATTCGTAAAACCTCGGCAACTCCAAAACGATTCAATAAACCATGGTTTAATGAAGATTGTAAGAAAGCACTGAAAGAACGTAATCGTGCTTTACGACTTCTTGAACGTGCTCCTTCCGATGACAACATGGCCTCTTTTCGCATTGCACGGGCCAAGGCCAGGCGGACTATCCGCCAGGCAAAGAGGTCGTCATGGCAGGAGTACGTGTCAAGGATCAACAGTCGTACGTCTTCCAAATCAGTCTGGGATAGGATTCGTAGGATCAAGGGTAAAGCGGATACAATATCTGTGAACCATCTAGAAGTAGATGGTTCAACGCTCACCATACTACCAGATATTGCTAATTCGTTGGCAAGTAATTTTTTTTTCAATTCATCCTCAAACTTTTCCTCTGATGCTTTCCAGAGAGTCCGTCTCCGGGAAGAGAGAAAAAAGGGTTTAAAATTTTTCATCTAAAAATGAGGAATATTATAACGAAAAATTTACTATATCTGAACTAAAGTATTCTTTAAAACAGGCCCATGATACAGCTACTGGGGCCCGACGATATTCATTATCAGATCCTCAAACATCTTCCTTACCCTACATTAAAAAAACTTTTACTTATATTTAACCAGATTTGGGATGACGGTGTCTTTCCTCCTTCGTGGAGGATTGCTACTATTATTCCCATACCTAAACCTGGTAAGAATCCTACGAATCCTACAAATTATCGCCCTATTGCATTGACCAGCTGCATATGTAAAAACCCTGGAACGGATGATCAATAGAAGGCTCGTTTGGCACCTCGAGTCCAACAATCTACTTACTTACCTCCAATGTGGATTTCGGTCCCAAAGGAGCACTCTTGATCATCTCGTTAGATTTGAATCGTTCGTCAGGGACGCCTTCATCCAAAATCACCATTTAGTAGCCATATTTTTTGATTTGGAGAAGGCATATGACACTACTTGGAGATATGGCATTCTTCGCGATCTCTTTGACTTCGGTCTGAGAGGAAGATTGCCATTATTTATCTCCAATTTCCTACATGATAGGACGTTTAAGGTACGACTTGGCTCTATATTTTCCGACCCTTTTCCTCAGGATAATGGAGTTTCTCAGGGTAGCATATTATCCGTTACCCTTTTTTCCATCAAGATAAATTCCATCACGTCGTGCCTTAGACGGGGGGTTGATGGCTCTCTGTATGTTGATGACTTTCAGATGTGTTTCAGTTCTACTAACATGCAGACGATCGAGCGTCAATTGCAGCTTTGCTTAAACAATCTACAGCAATGGACAACTGACAATGGATTTCGATTTTCGAAATCCAAGACCGTCTGCATGCATTTCTGTAAACGCATTTCTGACCCAGTGCTACGTTTGGACAATGCTGTCGTTCCTGTTGTACAGGAATTTAAATTCCTTGGTCTTACATTTGACAGCAAGCTTTCTTTCCGTCCACACATTAAAATCCTCAAGAACAAATGTCTGAAAGCTCTCAAAATACTGAGAGTCTTATCCAACACTGACTGGGGAGCCGACCGTAAGGTCCTCCTCCGATTATATCGAGCTTTGGTTCGATCCAAGCTCGATTATGGGTGCCAGGTGTATGGTTCAGCTCGTCCATCCTACCTCAAAGAACTTGACACCATACACAACCAAGGACTTAGAATCAGTTTAGGCGCTTTTCGCACAACTCCAGTTGAAAGTCTGTACGTCGAGGCTAACGAAGCCTCATTGTACGACAGACGTGACAGACTTTCACTGCAGTACGCAATAATCTTTGCCATATCATCCGGCTCACCGCCCCGTATTTAGTCCTTATTTTGAGCATTTGTACGAGGCAAAGCCTCATGCAATTTCTTCTTTTGGAATCCGCATTCAACCACTTTTGTCAGCGGCTGGTATCAGCCACGACAGTATTGCGGACTTTATAATGACCAGAATTCCACCCCTTTGGGCAATTTCTCCATTTCAGATAGACTTTAGTCTATCAAGCAATAAGAAGTCACAGACAAGCTCGATCGTCTTCAAGTCGAAATTTTTTGAATTAAGGGCTAAATATGGGGATTATGCTCCTTTCTATACAGATGGGTCCAAGGATGGTGATAAGGTGGCAGCTGCAACAGTGACACCATCCGAAGTCCTGTCTGTATCTCTTCCACCAGCGGCCTCTATTTTTACTGCAGAACTCGTTGCCATTTTACAGGCACTCGAGTTCTTTCAGTCCTCATCATCATTTAAAAAATGTATTATCTATTCTGATTCTCTGTCCGCATTACAAGCTATTCATAACATCCAGCTTGTGCACCCAATAATCGGAGATATTTACAAGCTCTCTGGGCCAAAAAAGGACATTGTCCTTTGTTGGCTCCCCAGTCACATGGATATACGGGGGAATGACCGGGCAGATGCGGCGGCTAAGGCTGCTTAGTCACTGCCGGTCTCCCCCTTTTCCTTGCCTTACACTGACTTTAAGTTGGTGATAAGGACTTTTATTTTGCAACGATGGCAGCAAAAATGGGATGCTGCAGATACAAACAAACTTCATGCCATCAAGCCTCTTTTGGGGGGCTGGCCATCCTCTTATTGTGCCAACAGGAGAAATGAAGTTGTTTTGTGTCGCTCTCGTCTTGGACATACTCACCTTACCAACTGTTACCTGCTCAAGCGAGAGCCTCAACCAGTCTGTGAGCATTGCCAGGTTCGCCTGACAGTGAAACACATTCTGATTGAGTGCACGCATCTCAAACCTATAAGATCTCAGCACTACCGTGCTAGATCCTTGTTCCATCTGTTTGCGCAACCTTCTCTTCATGAGAAGGTTGTCGCGTTTTTAAAACAGACTAATCTGTATCATAAATTTTAAAATATATTTGTGTTATAGTTTTGTTTTTGCTATTTTGTTTTTAGCCCATATTGGGTTACAGCCATTCTGTGATATAGTTTTTAGCATTGTTTTGTTGCCCTTTTTGGGGTTTTGTGATAATTTTTATTTTTAATGTATTGATTTTCTAGTTTTAATTTTTGTTTTTATTTTAAATCGTATTCAAGTGCTATATAGCCCGTTTTGGTGCTGATGCACTTTAATACATTTCATTTCATTTCATTTATAAAGGCTCATGATTGATTGTACGGTTTAGTATCATCCTTATTCGGTCTAGGTATCATTGGATACATATTGGTGGGGAGCAGAGGAGCTGTAGGTTCAGGTTGTGTGTTTGGTTCTGGGTCACTAGGTGCGGTAGGTACCGAATGCAATTCCAAGTCGGTAGCCTTTTCGTTTCCCCGCCCATGAGTTGCCCAAGTCCGAGGAACACAGAAACCTCATCCCAACCCTTCCAGTCGTCAGATATTTAGTAGCTACAAAGTGAATAATCAAAACGCCTACTATTATTCCTCCGCCAATGACGGTAGTTTTCCAAAGTGGCCATTCATTTAAATTTTAATGTTCTAATTTTTGCAAATGTTCAATTTCAAAGTTTAATTCGTTCAACGGGATATCGTCAATATGTTGTAATTTGGGTGGTAATTTTGTTTAAGAATAATTTTTAAATTTATCAACAAAGGGTTTTTCCCAAAAATCCTTCATTGTTTCATCAAAAACAAAGGTTAAGTTAGGGAAGAACGCTGAATCAAAGTAAGTACTTTCATTTGAGTAATGTGCAGGTAACTCTCAGTGATCGTTTTGAGCTTAACATGATTGTGGCAAGGTAATTGATTGATTTGGAGGTTGTAAAACAACAGACTGGTTCATGAAACTTGTCCGTTGACAAATAATTGAAAATCGAATTGGTCGTTGGGTAACAACCATCCATACGCCGTTTGCTAAATACGTTGCTGAAGGCTAAATACAATTTGGTTTAATAAATACCTTACATAATTTTTTAATTTTTTTCGATTGTCAGTTTTTTTGAGTTGCGATAAGTTATTTGGATAGACAGGACTTTTAATTTGACAAAACCCAATCAAAGGATCTGAACATTTCAATACTGCGTCCGCATCTAAAATAGCATACTTGGTCCTGTCACTATTGATAGCAATGACCTCGGCTTCGAGTCTATGGGTGGCAACCATCTTGAATGTTGCTTTAGACTTTGAGATAATTAATTTGTTTGTCATTGGTAATGGAAGATTGTGGTTTTTATAAATTGCAAAAGTTCGATCAGCGTCTAATAAGGGAATATTTAAAATTACTATAATTTTGTTCTTTTCGATTAGTGAAATACAATTTAAAATTCTATAGTTATGCCAAAGATTTTTCTTAGGGTTCGCAGGGAGCCTAACACTGGGAGGTAAATGAGCTTGAATTTCCAATAAAAGTTTACGCAGACTTCCAGGAGTCAAAACGCTTGGCGACAATGGTCCCAGCGAAAGCATATTCAATTGAAGTTTAATTTCAGATGCGTACATTTCTGCCCTCATGTACATGTTCTTGAGATCATCAAGAACTAATTTTATCCTTAAATATAAATGGAGAAATCCCTCTAAACTTACAAGTTTCTTTCTAAATTGTCGTACAACATTTTGTATTTTGGTATCCAAGTTTCTTAAGCTATCTGAAAGAATATTAATCTGTTGCCTATTCTCTGAAATATGTAAACGGGAGACGTTAAGTATTGACAAGCTTTCAGTTACAACATGCTGAATAGCTTGTTGATTTGTTTCAAGTTTTTCTATATTATTCCTAATAATATTCAGATCATCGGTACTTACTGTACCGAATAACCAGCTCAATGCTTTACCCACGAAAGGGATAAGCGCTCTTTTAGACCTAGCATGTTTCATGGACAGTGCCCTATAGTCTTGTACACCGTCCAGTAAATCCTCTATCTCATCTCTAAGAGTCACTACTTCTAGCCTTAGTTTACCAAACGTACTTTTGTATTCGAGAGTATCATTTCTTACTGAATAATTGGCCATGATTTCATCAACTGTGAGAATCGTCCGTCCTATGTCAATAGCGAGGTCGCTAGTGAACTTCATAAACGGAGTAACATCATGGACCAGGGTCAAAAGCCACTTAGATCGACTGGTTGATACCTGATTGATAGGCCGGAAAAGTACATTCTGGGAAACTTTCGTTGCCTCAGTAATACCATTCATAAATATAAATACCAACGTAATATACCACATCTTTTCTGAAAAATAGTGGACCATCTATTTACTAACAACTACACCAACCTTTAAAAGAAATAAACTATTTACATGTACATGTATAAGAACTGTGTTCTAACTTCCAAGACAAAAAGGTCATGACTAGCGTTCATTATCTACGCCTTAATAGAGTCATGATTTTTAATCCTATGATTTCCGACACGCGAAAGACCTGCTTTTTGTGTCCATAATGATAAACAGGTGACATGGTAGTAATTTGCACATCCCGACACGAGTTTGGAGAAGGGCCCTTTCTCACCACTCACAACAACTTATCCTTGACTGAACAGAGAATCACTCATCCGAATGATCACCCGAAGATGATTTCATTTCATCTTCGTTTTCATCGTCCTGTGCTCTTATTCTTTGAGCTAACTCCATGAGGGGAATGTCACTGGAGGAGTTTTCGCGTACACGTCTGTACTTTTTAGCAAGTTGAGCCAAAGGTAACTCATCGTCTCCGGAATACTCCGAATCCTTTACATTATGCCCAGAGTCCAAGTCCTCAGAACTTGAATCAGAGAGGGGTTCGACGTATTTAGTCTTTCTTAGTCTTTGGTCGTTAGTCGGAATGTCCCATTCGTCAATTTGAGCCAACCGTAATTGCTTCGCTTGAGCTTTAGTTATCTTGCCTGTAAGTTGACTCCTGATTTTAAACGAAACCGGGGAGGTCTTCTCGACTATTCTATAATAAGGAGTCCATCGGTCTTCAAGCTTATTTTTCCTTAAGAAATTTTATAGTAAACTGGGTCACCAACTTTAAAGTCAATATTTTTAGTATTCCTATTAGCATATTTAGCTTGTCTTTTCTTTGCTTTTTTGACGTTTTTATAAACGAAAGAACGATGTTGACTTTCTAGTGCGATCTGTTGGAAATCACCTTCACCTAGAAACTTACGTCTTGGCTTTAGAATGTTGTCTAGCGGTAGCACAGGATCTCTACAATAGAGTAATGTAAATGGAGATTGCTTCGTGCTTGTGCTGATATTAAATCTCAAAGCTGCAAGACTTTGGTTAAGGTGGATATCCCAAGTGCATACATCCGACTTCAGACGTTTTGATAGTATATCATGCAACGTCCTATGGCTTTGTTCAACTACGCTGTTGCTTTGAGGCCTGTAATAAGTAGTAAAAATATGTTTTATATTTAAAGTTTGCATCGTTTCCCTCATAACCCTATTTTCATTCTCTGTCCCATTGTCCGTAACGATGGCTAAGGGACAACTAAATCTTGGAAAAATTTCATCAATCAATAAATGTGCAACATTTTGTGCAGACTTGTCCGGTATTAGAAATGCTTCTATCCAACCAGAGTACATACATACAAAACTGACTATGTATTTATTTCCTGACAGACTTGTCGGGTAAGGTCCTGAAAGATCCAGCGAAATTTTAGTCATTGGGTATGGTGGTATTCCCGTTTCGACTAAGTCTTTTTAGTTGTTGACCTTGACTGACAAGTGATACATTATTCTATGTACTTATATAACTGTTTATATAGACCTTTCCAGTAATATTTCCTACGAATTAGGGCGTAACACCTATCAACCATTTTCACCGTGGTATTGTTTAATAATTTTACCTGTCAAATGCCTCGGGATATATAGTCTTAAATTAGGATCACCATCCGGGTCAGATATATAGTATGTCATCAACAACTATATATTTATTATTGAAAGAATTCCTTTTTCTAATTCAGTCTTGATGTTTTGTAATTCATTGTCTTTAATTTGTTCACTGGTCATGTCTAGTTTTAGTGGGTCATTCTCGGGGTCATCTAAACTGTCATTATCGTTCATGTCACAGTCAGCGAAGTCACCCGTGTCAACCTTATTGGAATTTATTGCATTAATTTCAAACGAATTGTCATTTATTCGAGGTTATATTTCCTCATCGTCTTCTGTTATGTTATCAAAAGTTGCCTCTGGCACTCGGGATAGTAAGTCAGCTAACGAGTTACCTTTGCCAGGGATGTATTCAATTTTACAATTATAACCCTGTATGCCTAGTGCCCAGAGTTGAATTTGTTTATTTTGAAAAGGAGACTCTAATAAATATTTTAATGGTTGGTGGTCTGTCCGGATAACAAATTTTTGCATTATGCAGATAGTAGTTAAGTTTTTGCAAGCTATAATGTATAGCATAACATTGTTTTAAAACGGTACTATATTTGACCTGTGTCGAGTTTAGTTTATGGCTTAGAAAATAAATTGGAGTTTCGACTCGCTTGCATCAGTGTATAAAACGTATGGAAGATTAGAGTTTGGGTAACCCAAAAACGGTATACTGACTTTCAAGAAGTCAAACGCGAATTGGCATTCTGGTGTCCAATTAAATCTTGCAAATTTCTTAGTCAAATTTATTAATTGTTTTGCAATTTTGCTGAAATTTGGTATTAAACGTCTGTAATAACTCATTCCTCCTATAAAAGAACGAGTTTCTGTAACAGTAGTGGGAGGAGTCATAGTTTGTAATGCTCTTACTTTATCTGGGTCAGCTGAAATACCCTTTTTAGTGATAATAAAACCTTAATATTTTGTTTCTTGTTGCATGAATGAACATTTACTTGCCTTAAGCTTTAGGTTATGTTGTATGGAAGACCATGACTATCTAAATTCATCATTATGTCCGCTGTTTTCAATTATGTTTGATTTTTCTACATTTGATATGAAATTTCGACATTTGTAGACTTCAATGAACATTTGTTTATTAATATCGACATTTGTACTCCCAAATGGACATTTGTACCGCGAAATCAGTAACTTGTCGGATTTAACAAATGTTGAAAAACAAATCATGAAATACAAATCTAGAATAACAAATCTTCAAAAACATTTCTTCAAATGCAACTTCAGAAAATTAGTATACCATCATTATGACGTCAGGAGGCGCTGTAAGTCGTTTGACTTCCAGCCTCCTGAATATAAGTTTTAAAATCGAAAGTAGAAAACGCCTAAGTTCTTAGTGATAATTGTGTCGGGGTAATCATCTAGTTATTTCTAATATTATAATAATGATAAGCCTAATCCGATTCAATTTCCTCGATCAATAGTAATAGGAATATTGAGAAATACTTGGGTATTCAGTTTATTTTCTTGTCATTAAAATTGAGCGATGTGGGTACGAAGTGGTCAACAGGGTTCGAAACGGGGATCAATTATCCAATCACAGCGGGACTGTCTATTTGCCACTCGTGGTAATTTTAGCAAGGTCGCTATAGGCTTCATTGAAAGAATAAGTGGCACGTTTTTATATACCACGTGTTTTTTAAATACAGGCTTTTATGATGATTTCTATGTTTGAAGCTACTGTGTTGGTGAAATAAATGTATTCAAAGTGTAAAATATTAATACAGAATCTGTGTTTGTTTCTTTAGGACTTCAGAAAAAAAGCAAGCGGTGAAATTTGTCAGCCATTTTCTAAACGATTCATGGTTATTTTTATCCTTCTCCTAAATGACCACGTGGCAAGGGCCTAAATATCATAGAGTAATTCTATCAGTTCTCCTTTACGCTGAAATTATTATTATTAGCCAATCCCATTTTTGTGCGATTACCAACTACTGTCGAGGGTCGAGATTATGTGACTCCCATGGAACATCTGCGAGGGTTCTCCTCTTTCCATAGAAAGATAAGAAAAAGGACTAATTTTGTGCATTTTGAAAGTTTGGTCGTATACTCGCGTCACCTTCGTTCGTTCATCCGTCCGTCGATTCTCCTACCATTGTCTGTTAACACTCTAGAACAGGGGTTCCTAATTAATTTGTCATGTAGGTCAGATTAAAAAAGGATTTTGGTTTCAGGCCACTGAGTACAAGCCTTACATTTCCCCGTTTCTTTATTTAGATACTGTTTCCAAAAAAGCATGTTTAACACTTTGAAAAAATCGAAATCAAAACTTCTGTGGGCCGAATGGAATCTTTTCGATAGGGCCGGGTCGTATCTGGGCAGCAGGCCGAAGTTTGGGAACCCCTGCTCTAGAAGGTACAAATTTGACGATACTGTATTTTCATTTTGCAGAACGCGACATGGAACGGAACACAGAAAACAGATTTATACCTCTAATCTGATTTTTGTGGCACGGGACAAGATTATAATCTCCGTTACTTTTCATTAAACCAGTCTACTCATCTTGAAACAAACTTCTGCAATTCAAACACTCGCATAAAAAATGCCGTGACTAGGGTCTACTCTTAGGGCCTAGACCCACTTTTGGCTGTCACACCAACGAGATTGTAACCGACTGCGTAACCAGACTAGACGGGAAGAAAACAACAACTGTAACAGACGTTTCGGCCAGAATATTGTCTGCCAACGATATACATAGATTATCTTTTCCCGTTTCGTTCCCCAAAATACAGATAAGGTGCATATGTACTTTGCGGAACGGGACAAGAATACAACCTGTTCAGTTCCGTTTCGTTCCAAAGAATACAAATAGCCCTACATCCCACCATTGGTTTACGTAGGCCCATGATATGAAACAAAATAGTCCTATTGTCTTATTATTTTACTATTTTATACTTACTCTGTTGTGAAAATTCCTGAAAAGAACGAGTTTATGGATAACGGTATTACCTATAGGCATTGATATTTATCTATATAATCACTAAACACTAACCTATTATTACCTCAAGGGGCTCCTTCCTCAGGCATTTTCTACATAAACCCCTAGATCCAGTTTTTAGTTTATTTAGCAGTCAAGATTCATTTTTCCAAAATGCAATGACGGTTTACAACCTCATGAGAGTTGCGTTAATCTTTTCACACCTCCTTTTTATATAACAAAACTTAGTTATTTCCAGTCTTTCAGATGATGAACTTACGTAAATTGCCTGTCCGTAAGAATCTCTTACCGTAGCATTCTGATAAATTTTGAGGTTTTGTTGAAGTTATGGGCCGCTTTCGTTAATCATTAAAGATTTGTATTCTAGTAGGCCTATGTAGTATTGTTTGCGCTTGTTCGCTTCTTTGTAGTCACTAGTTGGTGATGTGCATACACGAGGCCTCTTAATTCAGAGAAAAAAAAATTATTATGGCATGCTAAATTTAATAAGGCCCGGTCAATTCGATATGATATATAAACATCACATTGCGTCCTTGAGGTCTAAACTGACCCTGACCTTCGAAATCCTACTTTCATTTTATAGTTTATTAATATTTAGTTTTAGCCGTCATTTACTGGAATATTTATATGGGTTTAACAGTAATTATGATAAAAATGCATGCCCGAAAAAGTTTGTATTCCAAAATACTCATTTTATGTAATTTTAATTTTTACCACGCGTGGCATATAGCCATTTGAACGGCATTTAGCTATTTGCCACTAGTGGTAAATATCTCTTGCCATCACAGCGAACGTTATATATAAACAAATACTTTCTTGTATAAGGCCAACTTTCCTGTACTACACCTAGTCCTAATGGATCCCCCAAAGAAAAAAGCAGCATTGGAGTTGATGAAGAAGGCAGCCGACTTGTTGATGGGTAAGTAGGCCTAGACCTATATTCATGTACAATTTCTACTTTCGATTTTGAAATTTATAGTCAGGACGCTGAAGGTTAATTGACACACAGCGCCTCCTGACGTCACAATGATGGTATACTAATTTTCTGAACTTGCATTTGAAGAAATGTTTTTGGAGATTTGTTTTTCCCGATTTGTATTTCAAGATTTGTTTTTCAACATTTGTTAAATTCGACAAGTTACTGATTTCGCGGTACAAATGTCCATTTGGGAGTACAAATGTCGATATTAATAAACAAATGTTCATTGAAGTCTACAAATGTCGAAATTTCATATCAAATGTTGAAAAATCAAACATAATTGAAAACAGCGGACATAATGATGAATTTAGATAGTCATGGTCTTCCATAATGTTGTCTCAACCTGTCAAAAACTAATTGTATGTGGTTAAAGTGGTCTTCCTGAGTGTTTGAAAATATCAAAATATCGTCAAGATAGGCAACTGCAAAATCACTAAGACCTTCTAATACTCTACCAACTAATTGCATGAAAACACCAGGTGTATTGACTAATCCAAATGGCATGAAATTAAAATGAAACATACCTCGATGACATGCAAATGCAGTCTTTTCCTTGTCATCTGCATGCATCTGGATCTGCCAATATCCAGCTCTTAAATCGATGAGGCTGTACTCCGACGATGTATTTAATTGTGCTAATAAGTCGTCAATTAATGGGAGGGGGTAGGAGTTGATTTTGGTGATTTTATTCAATGCCCTGTAATCAACACAGAATCGCTTACTCCCGTCTTTTTTGTCCACAATCACGACCGGAAATGCATACGGGGACGTGGAATGTGCAATTATTCCTGCACCTAGCATATCATCTATCGCCTTATCAACAACTTGTCTTTTATTCAGTGGTGTCCTATATGGCCTTAATCTTCATTTTGACAGTATCTGTCTATCCTAATTCTGTATCGCTCGAGGCGAATATATCTCTGTATTCACTAAATATATTCATTAAGCGTGACCGATGGTCGTAAGGCATTTTTATGTCCTTAAAACAGTCATTGTTTGGTATGTTATTAACCTCGTTAACATTTATAGATTGGACTAAATTTCTTACGTCATTATGGTCGACAGGCTCTACTTGACCTATCAGACAACCTTTTATGGTTATATTAGTATTATTTACCAAAGTGATGGGCATACGCCCATTATTTTGTTCTATATTTGTCGCTGCAACTAGTGCATTCGCAACCATTATCCCTGGTTGTCTGCTTAAGAAACCTGTGTCAGTTCCTTGTATTTGCAGCATGGGCGAATTTAAGTTTAGACCCTTAGATCTCGCCACGCCCATATAACTACTTTGAGGGTGCAACACAACATTTTCTGTCAACCTTACAAGGGACGAAATATGGATGTCCTGTTGTAGCGCAACATACCTTCCATTAACCCTCAGGCATTTAAGATCAAAATAGATCCTTACATTCTTCTCGGCTAAAAAGTCTCTTCCTAAGATTAAATTTCTATTCATAGAGGATACAATAAAAAGTTTATGTTGCATTTCCTTATTTCCAATTTTCATTTCGAAATCTGCAATTTTCATTTCGAAATCTGCACTACCATCAATTGTTAAAGATTCACCATTCACAGATCGTAAAATCACGTTTTCCTTTTTATGTTTTGGTGTGTATTTTTGATTTTTATAAACGCTTTGGTGCATTTAAGACACGTCTGCACCTGAGTCGATTACTGCTCTATAATATTGTTTTTCCAATTTTACTAAACATGTACTGGGATTACCTGCCAAATTTACGTCAAAAACCTATTTCTTATGTTTAAAATGTTTGACCTTACTATTTTTTAAAAAAGTTTGATTTATTTTTAGAAGTCACTTTTGTTCTCTCCTCGTTAGCCGAATTACGAGGAGAGTCTATTGGTTTCCCGACGGTAACCGTACTTTGCAGTCAATTTGTTTATGTCCCAATTTCCCGCACCTCCAACATTTAATTGGGGAGCGTGATGTCCTAAAAGCGTCCGTATTATTAATTTACCTGTTTTGTGGTTTTCGTCGGCAATCACTTGCATTGTGTCCATGTCTAAAACAGATCCTACATTTCTTTGGTCGAAAATGGTCTATTTCCATGGGTTGGCTATGATCGTGATTATTACTTTCGCCAGGAAATTTACCACCCGTTCGCAAGGCGAACCTTGTTCTCCTATATTGCTCTCCCATGGCTAGGGTCACTGCGTTTTGTAGTGTTACAGGGTTGTCCCTAAGTATTTTTAATTTTAAGTAATTTCTTTAAGTCCGTCTACAAAAAATCATACTGTCTTTCAATTTCGAGGGATGATGTACCTGAATACGCCTCGGAGGCCAAGACCAAAAGGCGCTCACCGAAACATTGAACATTTTCACCCGGATTTTCCCGACATTTGCGTAACAGAGCAAACGCGTGCTGAGCGTTTGTTACCTCTGCAAATCGAGCTGACAGTTCTTCTTTTAACTGAGTCCAGTCAGCGTCCGGTGTGGTATCAAGATAACGACTTATAAAATTCGACAACTCCTTTACTTGTGTGATATGCAATCCATTCATGCGATCACCCGATATTGATGCGAGCACGGCATATTTTTCTATTGACCGTGTCCATTTTTTGAACCTTTTAGGGTCCCCCTCAAATGGTTCGATAATAGTAGCAACGCCATTGTTCGATATAGAATTTGTTAGTCTACTTTTTTGATCTGATAGAGACTGAAAGAATGTGGTTTCTGCGTCTGTCGTCATTATATTGAGCCCTCAAGTGACGTAGAAACGAAAAAGAATTAACTTACCGACTTGAGTGCTTCCAAAATCCTAAGTTTCCAAATCCTGAATTGTTCCTCCTCTTCTTTCTTTCTTTACCCGTCCAAGAATCCTGGTCATGGCACCAGAAAAGCTGGGTATGTGACAAAGCACTTGTCAATATACCCCTTTTTAGTAATGTAGCCGTAGTCTGTTGCGATAAGGTCCCGCCTTAAATGATGATAACTCGTTTTCAAAAATATACTGTTTAATGCTTCACGTTGTGTTTTTACAAAGTTCTAAATATCATGAGCCTTTATAAGCCAAGATAATGCCAAGAAGTGAGACTTAAGGTAGCCAAATGATAAGACTTTGCAAGTTAGGTACTGAAGAACGATAGTTTCGTTCTGGCTTATAAAGGCATGGTCATTTACGTAAGTCAGTATGCCTGGGGCGTCTATTCAAAACATTATCATGAAAGTAGAATATTTTTGGGCACAATAAAAATTTCATCAAAGGCGTATTCAATCATAGTTGACATTAGGGGTTGACCGACATAGATTTCGTGACAAGAAAAGTTATAGGTCAGTCAGACCAACAATAAAGAATTGTGTGATGGAATGCGGTCATATTGTTACAGCTTCTCATTCGGCTGCCTTATGGGTGAAACCAAGTTGTTGATGGGGTGCTCTCTTCTATTGTGATGTTTTCAAATCAGAATACAATATATAGAATGGATATAAGGTGAAGGGATGCCTTATGGCTGAAACCACGTTGTTGATGTTCCAATTCAATATACTAGTATGCAATACCTTATTTACAATTCGATTACTAGGTCTGCACTAGAAGGCAAGGTCTACACTAGAAGGCAAGATGTACCATAAATCTCCCTGTACTCTCTAGATCCTACGTCTTCAAACCCTAGCTGTAGAATAGATGAATTCTCTACCCCCTGCCCCAGTATTTATCCCTAGTGCTTAAACAATAACGTTCTAGGGAGTGTTTATCAGTGATGTTTGCGTCTTGTTACAAGATCTAATAATAGTATCTAATAACGCATTTGTACATAACAATAAATAATATATAAAGAAAAACAAAATGTTTATACATAACAAGAAAAACCTAACAAATATATGCTTTATAGAGCACATTCCAGATCACACAGTCCACTAATGTTTGTAATATTCACATCATTTTTAAGCTGTATTCTGTCTTTATATCTTATGTAAGAATTTTTGCACAAATTTTATAGTTGTTTACTTGGTTTAGATTCTGCATAATTACATTTCATATATAACTTCATGCTTATTAAGGATGTGACTGTATGAAGAGCCAGGTTTCCCCCTACTCTCCTGTTCAATTTTTCGCAGAACTGAAAAAGATCTTTAACACCAATACTATTGTTTGACAAGGAAAGAACAGGCAGACACAGTCTTGCTAACAGTGCATACAGGGGTGATACTGTAGTAGTAACAATATTACCCATCTTGACCCAACATTGATCCAATTCATCAAAATCAAATGGTGGTATATCTTTATTACCTGCTAATTGAAAAGTTGAACATTCTTTTTGTAAATTATCCAAATTGTCTACCACTCTAAAACTTTTTTTTATCTTTGACAATGAAATGTATATGAGGTGTATCAGCACCAAAACGGGCTATATAGCACCGGAATACGATTTAAAACAACAAATAAAGGCAATAACACCAAAAATTAAAAATCACAAGCCCTAAAGGGAGCGACAAAAACAACGTAACAACGTTAAAAACAATACTGAAAACATGAAAGGAATTAAAAAGAATGTGAACAATAATAAGTTTTGATGCTCCTGATATATCAATAATAATATGAACAATAATAAGTTTTGATGCTCCTGATAAATCAATGGTAATAATAGGCTTTGATATTTATAAATTAATCCTCACCACTCTCAAATGAAGAAGTTTCTCTGTTAACAGGTTTCACAAATGAAATTCCATTCAGTAACTCATTCTCAAATGGGAATTTGGTTACCACATTATAAACCATAGTTATATAGAAGCCTCTTATCGAGCTGTAAAATATTAATGATATAAAATACCAAAAGTACAATTCAAAATAAAACTTGATATTCTTACATAATTGGAAATTGTACCAATTAAAATATTGTACAAGAATTGTAGCATTAAAATATTGTAAAAGAATTGTAGCATTTAAATATTGTAAAAGAATTGTAGCATTAAAATATTGTAAAAGAATTGTAGCATTAAAATATTGTACAAGAATTGTAGCATTAAAATATTGTACAAGAATTGTAGCATTAAAATATTGTACAAGAATTGTAGCATTAAAATATTGTACAAGAATTGTAGCATTAAAATATTGTACAAGAATTGTAGCATTAAATTATTGTACAAGAATTGTAGCATTAAAATATTGTAAAAGAATTGTAGCATTAAAATATTGTAAAAGAATTGTACATTAAAATATTGTAAAAGAATTGTAGCATTAAAATATTGTACAAGAATTTGTGCATTTAAATATTGTACAAGAATTTGTGCATTTAAATATTGTACAAGAATTGTAGCATTAAAATTTTGTACAAGAATTGTAGCATTAATATATTGTAAAAGAATTGTAGCATTAAAATATTGTACAAGAATTGTAGCATTAAAATATTGTACAAGAATTGTAGCATTAAAATATTGTACAAGAATTGTAGCATTAAAATATTGTACAAGAATTGTAGCATTAAAATATTGTACAAGAATTGTAGCATTAAAATATTGTACAAGAATTGTAGCATTAAAATATTGTAAAAGAATTGTACATTAAAATATTGTAAAAGAATTGTAGCATTAAAATATTGTACAAGAATTTGTGCATTTAAATATTGTACAAGAATTTGTGCATTTAAATATTGTACAAGAATTGTAGCATTAAAATATTGTACAAGAATTGTAGCATTAATATATTGTAAAAGAATTGTAGCATTAAAATATTGTACAAGAATTGTAGCATTAAAATATTGTACAAGAATTGTAGCATTAAAATATTGTACAAGAATTGTAGCATTAAAATATTGTACAAGAATTGTAGCATTAAAATATTGTACAAGAATTGTAGCATTAAAATATTGTAAAAGAATTGTAGCATTTAAATATTGTAAAAGAATTACTCTCACCCGAGCAGTAGTGGATGGTTCCAGATCATCCCTATTATCAGCTAGAACAGTTCTGGCCTTCATACCAATAGCCACAAAATCCACTGGCAAGTAATTTTCTTCGTTGGTCAAATCAACTTTAGTGACATCTTCCGCTGATTTTATTGTTTAACAAGGAGAGCCCAGCGAATTAACCTGCTAGTTGTTTTCAACCAAGTAAATACTTTATAGTCTGTGAACACTTTCAAATTTGGAATTATCTAAATAAACTTTAAAATTGTTAAACCTTCTGTTACGTTGTTACATTCCTGTCGAGCTATCTAGTGAGGTCCACTCAATCTAGCAGTAACATTATGGTTGGCCAACCGTTTGTTAATACAACGTAGATATATAAAATATGCTAAAATATCCCCCCCCCCCCCAAAAAAAAAACAGTACAATAGAAAAAAAAAATGATAAATTCAAAGATGGTTAAATAGCATTGGATCTGTTGAGGTGTGTTGTGTCTGTGCCAAGGACAAGTGAGTCGAGATAATTCTTGTTCGAGAGGTGGAGCAGTGCCTGTCGTAGCTCCTTATTGAAGACTCATTGCGGTGACCAGACAAAAACATTATTTGTCTAGCTTCGAAGCCACTGTCATTCATATGTTGGGTGATAGTGGAACGTAAACAGTGAGCTGTAAACGTTTTACTTTTTTCTGAACTTTTACTAATATCTGTCATGAATGAGCAAAAACTCTATTTCCTAAGGGCTTTTCCATTTTGTGTTTTTTTGGGTCGATTCTGATATAATAAATAAAATAAAAAATAAATCTTCATATTTTCTTCATCAGTTGGTGGTAATTTCACTGGATTTGAAGAACTGGCAGTGAGTGTATTAGAAGTAGTAGTATGCTCAGGCTTAATTTCAGGTTTAGGCCTTCTTGTCGGATGTGTATTAGAGGTACTAATAATTACAGGCACATCAGGATCAAGCTCACTTATGCATGCAGAGCTACTTGGAGGGTGGGTTTCTATTTTGTCATTTAATATTAAATTATTCTCTGGATGATATTTATAATTCAGTCCAATAGTCACTGTCCTCATCACATTCCCTCTGTTTTATTAATGGTGAAGGCTCCATATACACAATTCCTCTAGCTCTTTTTTTCTCAAGTGAAACTAAAATTTGTAAATCAGAATCTTTTGTTAAAGAAGGAAAATTCGTCTCTAGATTCTGATCGAAATTTCGATTTTTTTTTTCATCTCCCATAAGTTTCTCGTCAGTTTCTGTCAATATCAGATTTTTGCACTTTTTAATGCCAGGGCTTAACGTGTTTAGCTTTTTTTTTATTTCTAGCGGTCATGAATTCGGATGCATCAAATGTATAAGGAAAATCACATTAATTAGATATCTTTGGTAACTGGGTTTTGACAAGGAGTTGACGTGTTTGTACATTATCTGATTTTCTTTAAATGAACTATTTGCTCATCTTAACTTAATGCTTATTTTTGGTTTATAATGTTTTGTTGTTTATTTATTTAGCACCAATAAAGTATTGTATCTACGGGGGATTTCGATACAAATGCAATGTTGCAGACTTTAAATGACATTAAATCATTTCATGCAGACTTTAAGTTGATCAGGAGTTAGGGGTATTTATCTGTGCAGCTCAGTAGTTATGGTTGTAAGCCCAAGCGTAGATATGGGTGATGACAGGTCTTAGAGAGTTTTGAACATGTTTGTATCAGTTGTCTTATTATCTAAGATAATTACATTATGAAATACAAGTTTTGCTTATTAATTGAAATTATTAGATATGAAATGTTGTAATTATAGGCTACTATATTCGCTGTGGACTAAAAAAAAATGTCCTCAATTTTAAAAAAAGAATTGAATATATTAAAAAATAAGGAAAAGAAACCAAACGCAATACTAGATATAATGTAAAAGGATAATATAAAGAAAACTTGAAGTAATTGAAAAATATTAATATAAAGAAAACTTGAAGTAATTGAAAAATATTAATATAAAGAAAACTTGAAGTAATTGAAAAATATTGAAAACATATAAAACAATTAAAATATATACATATATTTAAAAAAAAACCATAATCATGTGAAGGTACGAGTACTCTAAAAACAAGACATTTCAAGCAGGACAATTGTTTGGATATAGAGAAGAGTTTTTTTTATCAAAGCCTTTTCGTTATCAGGTGTCAATGAAGTATAAGAATGCTGTGAAAATGTGGCCAATTTAAAGAAAGAGAAGGAAAACATGAAATGGTTAACTTCAAATTACTTGTCATTTTGACAATGAAGTTGATGAATAAAGCTAAAGTATAGTAGGTTCGATATTATCCATGTTCCGAATTTGCCTAGAAGAGAAGGAAAATAAAACTATGATCAGCTTAGTGGGATGAGTATTGGTTGGTACCTTACCAAATACTTCTAGCACCATACTTCAGTGAGAAATTCACTTACAAATTTTTGCTTTGCTGGCATATTTATTTTCAATCTGAATAAAAGAAAAATTGTGATATTTAATTTGAAATTGTATTGAAAAACGTTTTTGAAATAGGTCGTTTTCGTTTTCTTCTTGATTTTGTTTCTGCAACATGATAATTAGTTCTAATATCTTGGGGTACTTAGCTAAAAGAAAGAATAATCAGACCATTGAACATAATATTCTTTACCATTATTACTAACAAACTTCACATCTTTGTCATTTTTATTATGACTATCCTTATCGTCATCTAAGGTATTATTTAAATTATTATTTTCATCGTCCTTATTGTTATCATCGTTTATTTTGGTATCTGGTTAAATAAAGGGTCTTAATGGACTTATGTGTGATTTTATCTACACAGCCCTGTAATTTATAGATAAATTTGGGGCCTTTTTCTATTATTTCATAGGAGCCTTCATATTTATGTTGTAACTTTGGTGATAGACCCTTTGTCTATTCTCAATTTTCCTTAGTACAAAGTCACCTACTTCAAACGTTGGTATTTTAGCATGTTATCATAGTACAATTTACTTTTCTCTTGCATTTTTTTAATATTTTTTGTCTGATGATACTATCAGATGTTGTAAATACATTTCTGTATTCTTACCTACTGTTTCTTTTGGTATAATTGTAGTATCAAACGGTAAACTCATGTCTCTTGAAAACAATAGTTTATATGGTGAAAATTTTGATGACTGGGAGACTGTTGACCTAAAGGTCATCATTATGATTTCTTGAAAATGGGGTCTCAACTGGCAATTACATAAAGGAACTTTACCTGGGTGTACTAATTTTGTTCTTTGACAAACATCAGTTTTAAGAATGAAGTCATTTACCTGTTGGTGAAGTCCTGGCCACCTGTATTTTTGTAATAGTGCCGCACGAGGGGCGTCTCTTCCTTTGTGACAGTCGCCTGCCATTGAATCATGATAGGCTCTCAAAGCTTCTGTACGGCGGATCTTTGGTAATGCTAACTGCTCTACCTGATCCGTTTGAAATGATCCATGCCTACGTCTAGGCTGGTACATAACATCTATTAAAGACAATCTGATGGACAGATTAGGTATCCTCATGGATCTATTCATCATATTATAAGCTGATGTCTATGTGCAGAAAATCCTCCAGACTTACAACACCAATAGAATCCAGAAGCACAGTCCAAAACTGAAAAGATCTGGGCTTGATTTTCTCCAATTGAATCGATCACATCTTCCATTCGGATTAATGGAAAAAAGGTTGGTTTGGTGATCTGATTTAATTTCCTGTAGTCAACTGCGAATCTCCAGTCGCCCGATTTCTTTTTGACAAGAATAATCGGTGACCCCCAGTCTGATCTGCTATGCTTTATAATGTTAGCATTTCATCAAGTCCTTGCGTAATGTTGCGTGTCTCCGGATTTTGTCTATTGACTTACAACCTCTGAATGGCGTCCTAAAAATTTGTTCATGGTAATTCCCTGCATTCTGATTTTGTTGTCTTCTGTTTTCTTCTGAGTGCTTCATAGTTTGTTTCTGTAGTTCACCGGCGTAACTCCTGACATAAAAGATCGTTCGGCATCTCCACCAGTTTTATCAGTACTTTTTTTGGTTTTATTTAGTGATGTTTATTTATCTAGCACCAATAAAGTATTGTATCGACGGGGGATATCGATACAAATCCAAAGTTGATCAGAAGTTAGGGGATTTGTCTGTGCAGCTCAGTTGTTATGGTTGTAAGCCCAAGCGTAGATATGGGTGATGACAGGTTTTGGATAGTTTCTAATAATAACTAGACATGACAGTGTACCAATATATTGTGAATGAATGAATCAATCTATACATAAATACAGAAATCATAAATATAAAATAAGTAAATATTGAAAAGGGTAAAATACAAGTGAAGCTCTTATCTGAAAGTGTACCAATATATTTTGATTGAATGAATGATGACTGATTCTGGCAAGTACTATATATACAAGCCATTGCATAATAACCCTGAAGTGTGTTCTAATCAGTCACCATTCAAATCACATAACATTGGTCAATTGATGAGCTAACATGTTTGTATCAGTTGTCATATTAGTATTTTAGCTATAAAATGTGTAATTAACAACTCTGTTAACAATTTAATTTGAATTTTAGTTTTCTTTCATTTAGTGAGTTTGAGTATTTTTCAGTTTAGCACTTGTCATGTTAACCCTTTCTATAGGCCTACCATTGATTATCGACAGTTTGTTTTATCTTTGACCGAGTACGGACACGTTTACAGTTGTCTCAAAAGTTTTGCTTATTTATTGATATTATTAGATAATATGACATGTTGTAATTAAAGGCTACTATAATAGCTGTAATAAAAACCATTTCGATTTCGGAGATGGACGCGTTGTGTGAAATAATATTGAATGTATTAAAAGGCGTGATCAAGATTCCATATTCTACTAAAAAGAAACTCTCAAAATAAAAAAGTAACATTCCAAAAATAGCCGATGAGAACATAGGACATTTGACAACGCGAGGTTCTGTGGTATCAATTAGTGCTACCTGCGATTATAAAACTAGTGATTCCACTTCTGAATCATTATACTAACAGTGACTCTATTAGAGTTAAAGCGAAGACGATGTCGAATAGGGAAGGAATTGGAGGATGCAGGGAGATGGTCGAGCTCTCCAGAGAAAAATACGATCGGTTGATTTCATTGCAAAAACAACAAGAATATTAACAACAAACAGAGCAACAACAAGTTATTGGTGCTTACTTTTATAAAGAGGGAGAACAAAAACTAACCCCCTGCGACGACCGATTGTCCAGTCTTCTCCCAAGAAGAACCCGACCGAACGAAAAGTCAATATTTTGCAAACGATGATCTATTCCAATGGATGAGGCAGGAAAATAAAAAAAAACATTTTCGTGATATATGGTTTATTTACAATTCATTTAATTGAAAATATTATTGTTCACAATATTGATTATCTTTTTTAAAATTAGTTATAAATAATGTATAAAAATCTAAATGAAAAGTTCAATCGGGGAAAATCCGTCAGATCTAGATCGAGGGGTTTTGTAATCCATCACTTTGCACCACTCGTTTGCAATAGAAATATGACAGCCCCCACCTGACTTGTTGATAAGAATATACGGTGCTATCTCGGGAACGGAACGGAACCCCGTGTTCACAGCGCACGGACTTACTTTTGCATACAGAACACGTTCATAAGTCTTTACAGCTTGTTTAATCGATGATTTAAGCCCCTGGAACTCAGTTTCACCTTTTCTTGGTCTCTTTCATCCGCATGCAGAATGTCAGTTTTAGAATTAAGGGAGATCATTTTAACCCCTCGACTTTCAAGAATGAACAACCCCGGTGTTCTTTTATCACGCTTTGCGTGTTCCTCGCAACAAGTCCTGGGGAAGAAATGATTTGAAGCGTCGGATATATTTCATCGCTTTGGTTACAATATCCTCGTAAGGTGATTGTAATCGTCTTTCTTTTCGAGTTGTATTATGTCTGATAAATCATTTCCGGATATAGCTAAATATAAACTATCGGTATCCATTTGAAGACACTCGGAGGTCACCCTTATCTACAAACACGTCCAAGAAATTATAGTAAAACTCTAACATTCGCAATTTTGCTTATTGCAAAACAAAAAAATCCAACTGGAGTGGGTAAATTTAGATTAGTTCGTCTTTTAGAAGAAATAATTTCGAAGTTCTCGGAAGGTAATTCGGTAAGCGATACAAATTGTGGTTTTGTAAATTTGCTTTGTGTACACCGTGCACATATTTGCAAGAGGTGTGCTTTTCCTTCTGCATCAGTAGACTTCCATAGGCACTATTCACTAGCAATTTCATTACACCATTAATATAAATAATATAATGTATGTAAATATACTATGATATCCCAAGAAAGAAACAGTACAATAGAAAAAAATAAAATAATAAATTTAAAGGGGGTTATTTAGCATTGGATCTGATGGGTATTTAACTTGTTGAATTTCCCCTGTTCATATCGTTTCCCCGAGACCAAAGTTTCGGTAAAATATCAAAAGAAGTAGTAATTGGTCCAGGAGAATGTTCTTTAGGAAATGAAATGAAATGTATTAAAGTGCATCAGCACCAAAACGGGCTATATAGCACTTGAATACGATTTAAAACAAAAATTAAAACTAGAAAATCAATACATTAAAATAAAAATTATCACAGAAACCCCAAAAAGGGTAACAAAAAATGCTAAAAATAATATCACAGAATGGTTGTAACCCAAAATTGGCTAAAAACAAAATAGCAAAAACAAAACACAAAATATATTTTAGAATTTAAAATACAGATTAGTCTGCTTTAAAATGTTCTTTAGGAGGAGTGTGACTTATGATATATAGATATTTAGTAATATTGGATACATTTTCACTTGAATTCCTTACCGTACACTAGGAACGACTGACTAGTATAACATTTTGTAACTGTTATAGATCTCATAGGGTGTAACAAAATTGAAAATGTCCCCATTTTTTTTATATTCAACATATAAATTGAACAATAGATATAAATGTAATACATATAATTAAAAATAAGAATATACAACTATTTAAGCGTGGAAATTATTCTCCTATCCATGCAAAGGTTTTGTCAAATACGCGGATACAAGGATGAAGAGTCCTGTTTGGTTTGGATAGAGGCATCCTGATTCCCTTGTGTACTAAAATACATTAGAGTTGAACGTGTTATTGTAAGAAGAATTATTGTACAACAAGGACCATTCAAAATTTCTATCTATAAACTGGTGCATGACCTTGCAGTCTTGCATAGTTTGTATAGAAAAAGAATAATTTTGCAAAGTATCTTAAGATGGAGGAATTGCTCCCTGGACTTGTTTCAGAGTGAAAATTATAGTTGTTAGTGTCAGTATTTTCCAAAACAAATATAAAGTTAGTAACGCGGTTATTGTTGAAGATATTTTTGCTATTAATGTCAGGATCATGTTGAGGTCAAAGAAGGAAGTGATATTTGTAATATTATCATTTAGCATTGATTCGGATAGTGAATGGAAAACAATGCCATCATCTTTTGCAATTTTGACCATCTTCTTTAAACTCAAATGAGCTTGTTTGTCGTTAGCAAAAATTTAAAAAAAAAACTTTTTGTCGTATAATTTGAAATCTGGGATGTTTGAAACGTTCAAAGGATTTGCAAATGCAGTACTGCCAGAAATGGATTTTAGATCAGTGTCGGTGAAAAAATGTTGTAATAAGTCAAGATTTACCGGATGCAGTGTTGTTATTGTTGTGTCTTTCTTTGAACACGTTGATATTTTGCACCCCGGTATGGTGCGTTGTATTTTGTTACATTTTAGTACCAGTTGTGGAATATTATAAATAAGAAGACTTGATGGCTTTAATTCTATTATTGTTTTAATAGGTTTATTTGCAAGAAATCTAAAGTTGCAATTTAATTTTATTTCATTTTTATCGTCTAAAAATAATGATTTTTCACAAGAGGGTACATAATTTATTTGTTCTTGTGACAACTTTACGTATTGCTGATAATTGTCTGAAATTGCGAAACAATTGCGATTTGGACATGTCTAATAACTGTGGTATGGTTTGAACTGTGGTTGAGTGGAATTGGTAGGAAATGATTTCGTATAGGTTAAGCAAAGGTGTTTGACCAACAATAGGCATTTTTAATGAGATGAAGATTTTATTATTATGACTTGTGATGTGAAAGGTAGAATGTTGATAGCTATAAAAGACGTCTTTATGGAAAAATTTAAAATTTGAATAATGTTCAGCTAATAATGTTTGAAAGTTTTGAATGGTGTGCTTCATTGTTATTGGGGTAATGATCAATGGAGAAAGTAATTTGTCATAGACTGAAATCCTACTTTTAACTCTTCAAGTTGTTGTTGAATTCTTAAGTTGGTAATTAATTAAATGCGCTATTGAGACAATGGATTGTGTCAAATATAGTTACTGATTTGTTGACTGCTTTTATGATAGCGTCATGATTTTCTTCGATTCCTTTCATGATGTTGTCAAATCTATCATTTTTTTGTGATATATATGATGAAAAATGCTGTGCAAATTTTGTAACTTTATCTTCAAGATTAATATTATTATGATTAATGGTATTAATATGAGATGAGATAAGTCGGAGATCATCTTGTGTTGCGGTGCCAAATAATGATTTGGAAATGGTACCTATAAAAGGTAGTAAAGAACGTGTTATCGTTTTGAAGAAATTATGTCAGAATTTGGTATCAATCTCTTTATGAATTTATTTCAAGAATTAAAAATGCGCCATTGTTGATATTTTGATTTGATTGACGTCTTGCATTATTTTGCGCATAACATCACATGCTTGTTTACATGGTATGTATTTCTCGATACTTGGCTTAAAGTGTTTTCTACACCAAAAATTACTTTCGTGGATTTTTGTCGACGTTTAAAAATTGCACCGTAATTAGTTCTTTCAACTATGTCATCATTATTTATACCGGAGACGAAGGATAACTAGAACTGATCTTGATCAGTGCTGTGATTTCACAATCAAAATGAACAATTCGTCCTTTAAATCATTTTATGATGCTGTCTTGAATAGGTATGTAAATATAATTATTTATTTGACGAGTTGTATTTAATGGATACGTTAATAATATCGACCAGTTTAAGTTACTTGAGAATCATTCAGTGTTCCACTACTGCATAAGACGCCAGATTATAATCCTCACAGTATTAGACTTTTGAATGGCGTCAAGGCTAAATTTTGATTCAAGATATCGACATAATCTTTTTGTCATTTTCGCAAGATTTTTAATAGGAATCTTGGGTTGGGAAAATGACAAGATTTGGATTTGGAGCTTGGATTTTCTGACCTTGCTTGGCTTGATATCAGAATATTTAGTGTCTGGACTATAGACTACTCGAGCTGTATTCAATTTGCTAGACTTGATATGGCTTGTCAAGCGACATTTTCCACATCGTTTATACTCCAAATAAAATATAATACAAACAATAATTAAAAAAAATATTAATGCCATAAAAAAAATAATAAAGCCAATGTGCTTTTACCATAAAAGGGTTTTTTTAGCATTGGATTGGATAATTTTATATGTTCAATATCACCCAGGAGCTTCTTAATGTCTTTATCCTGTGATCGAATCTTCGGTAAAATAAAAAGGCATTAAGCCATAGGAATTGAATGGGAGCTATTTTGATTAATAGTACTGATATTAAAGAAAATTTGAGTGATATTATTAAGATTTTGACTTTGTTGCCGAATATATACACCTATGCTAATTTCCAAATTGTGTAACAAATATTTGTTATAATCAAAACAAGTAGTAATGTTAAGTAACCGTAAAGGTACGTTTTGAGGTGTAGACCACATGCTGTGGTGTAGAACACATGCTATGGTGTAGACCACACGCTGTGCAACATATGTTGCATTTTTGTTAACCGATTGAAACCCTACCACATGCTAGGGTGTAGACCACATGCTAGGGTGTAGACCACATGCTAGGGTGTAGACCACAAGCTGAAACGTATGTTTTGAGGTGTAGTGAAGTAGATATACTATTAATATAAGATAACTACGGATTAAAGTGATTTTCATTTTAAAAATTCCTGTTAACTCTTAATACTAACAGTATGATCTTTTTCAATTACCTTCCTCATAGTTTTTGAAAAGAGAAGAGAATAATATTAATTTCTATTTTTTTTTTTTCTACAAAAACTAAATGTTATACTACATATACATATTGATGTTTTGAATATCAATAATAAGTCAGTCTATTTGGTCGTGTTTTGACTCGGGTTGATTTCCTCAGTGGACGTCTGATTTCTTCATCATTTGTTAGGATATTCATGTCATTTCTTAAGCAAAGATGATCTAATTTCAAATAAAGTTTTCGGATTAAATCGCTTAAACTTCTTCTGATGGTATATGTTACAGTTGTTAAAACAAATAAAATGAGCTCTCCAAGGTAGTTTACAAGAACTGAAATGAAAAATCATTTTGTATCATAATTGTTCCATAAAGAATGTTTTTAATCATATTTCACATAAATTTCAGTTTCCATTTCTTGTGAATCTATTTCTCTTTCGGTATGGAGCTGAAATCGTCGTCTAATCTTTTTAATAATTATTACTATCAATATCACACTCATCATACATCCGAGTCCAATAGTCGAGTACTTCAATTCACTATTACCTGAAGTGATGTCTGAATCTGACGAATCGGTTGAAAACATCTGATCGATTCCAGTTGTAGTCTGAAAAATGTTTCAATAGTACTTTGAATTACGTTTATAGTTTTAAAATATCAATCATTAATCAGAAATTAAATCTATCATTAATAACTTAATACCGAAAAATCTCTATGTCAAGTTGTTGTAGGAATATATAGAATTTTTTATAAACGTGATAGTAATTGTTAATCCAATTGTAATACATTATAAAATACTTATAAAAATTCTCGGAATAATTGTCTTGTATGGACTTACCTTTGTGTAATATGTGTTTGTCGAACCTACTGTTGATGTTGACGGTAATGAACTTATAATTCGATTTTTTGTTGTTGTCATTTCCTGAAAGTATAATTGAGGATTTTAAATGTTATTCGAAATAATTAAAATTCATTCAGTCTTTTCATTTCTCGGAAAACTTATATACTTATATATTATTTTTTATATGAAATATGAAAAAATCCAGGATAATCTTCCAGAGTGCTCTACGTGCACATCCACGGAGCTTTATAGATGATTAGAAAACGAACAATACTGAATACTGATACTGAATTTAAATCGAGATACGCTAACCATCGCCAATCTTTTCGAGATAAGAGATTAAAAAACAGCACCGAACTCAGTAAATTCATTTGGACTTTGAAAAAAAACAACGAAGACTATAAGATAAAGTGGAAAATTCTAGGACGCTCATCATCATACTCAAATATATCAAAAAGATGTAACCTTTGTACCCTGGAAAAGTTTTTCATCATTTGTCACCCTGAAAAATCAACCTTAAACAAACGTTCGGAGCTAATCAGCACGTGTCGCCATTCACGCAAATTTCTCCTACAAAATGACGTCTAATTCACCTTGTGTAGTTACTGTGCCCACGTGCATGCATAGCAATATTTCAAACCAAACCGTCTTGTTCTCCTGACGAGTGGTAGCAAATCTACTACGAAACAGACTGTTGAGAAAACTTAATGTTTATGTGAAATTGTTCGTTTTCTAATCATCTACTTATATATTATATATATAATGTTGGAATTGATAAATGAAAATGAATTTACCTTACGACAATCTATTCCGTTGATTATTTTAAAAGTGCGATCAATTGTTGAAATTTCATTACAAGTTAAAGTTGTGTGTCGTACAATAACCGTGTGCAACGAGGGAAATGACTCTTCGCTTATTCGAAATGGTGAATTCCAAGGTTGGTGTCATAGATAACAAAATACCGAAACATAGTTCTACTTCAGTCTTATTTGAGATAGATTATGGAAACATCTAAAATTACAACAGATATGTTTAAACTTCCAAGTCCGCTAACAATGTGTATTTCGGGGTGTTCACAATCAGGAAAAACATCATTTCTAAAAAGACTAATAGAGAATGCAAATGAAATATTTGACTACCCAGTTTCAAAAGTAATGTTTTCTTATTCTGTGTGGCAACCGCTTTTCGATGTAATAGAAAAAAATGCTGTTGATAAGGGAATAGATGTGAATTTTCAAAAAGGATTACCATCTGAAGAAGACCTTCTCTCCTGGAGTGGATCGGAGAAATATCACAAATTATTAGTGATTGATGATTTAACAGAAGAAGTTGCGTCAAACCAAGTGATATCTAAATTATTTACAACATATTCACACCATCTACGTATATCAGCATGCTTTATTTCACATAATGTTTTCATCTCGAAACATGGGAAATACGCTAGATTGATTTCTTTAAATTTACATTTTCTGATTCTTTTTCGCAACAGACGAGATGGTTTACAAATTCAAACGATTGGACGTCAAATGTTTCCGGGGCGTGTTGGTTACTTTTTAGATTCATA
>JAUJPP010000011.1:7804092-7821213 GCA_030562195.1 Nipponacmea schrenckii
TAACAAATGATGAAGAAATCAGACGTCCACTGAGGAAATCAACCCGAGTCAAAACACGACCAAATAGACTGACTTATTATTGATATTCAAAACATCAATATGTATATGTAGTATAACATTTAGTTTTTGTAGAAAAAAAAATAGAAATTAATATTATTCTCTTCTCTTTTCAAAAACTATGAGGAAGGTAATTGAAAAAGATCATACTGTTAGTATTAAGAGTTAACAGGAATTTTTAAAATGAAAATCACTTTAATCCGTAGTTATCTTATATTAATAGTATATCTACTTCACTACACCTCAAAACATACGTTTCAGCTTGTGGTCTACACCCTAGCATGTGGTCTACACCCTAGCATGTGGTCTACACCCTAGCATGTGGTCTACACCCTAGCATGTGGTAGGGTTTCAATCGGTCAACAAAAATGCAACATATGTTGCACAGCGTGTGGTCTACACCATAGCATGTGTTCTACACCACAGCATGTGGTCTACACCTCAAAACGTACCTTTACGGTTACTTAACATTACTACGTATGTCATATTTCTATTGTAAACGTGTTGTGCAAAGCGATGGTATCTCTACACGCCCTCTCGATATAGAATTAGTTCCGGCTAAGTTGAACGAATAAATTTCAATTCTCATATATTTAATTATATTATATGTACAAATGAATATTAATCATTATATTGTAATTAAAGTTCACAATGAAAAAATAATAATAATAATAATCATAATAAATATTAATATCGATGCCATATCTCGTTTAATTGTTTCTTTCTAATCTGCATAATTACTCGTTCGTATGCTTTGGTAAGAAAATATTCAACCAAGTTTTGAGCGTTACACATTTCAATTTCATCTACGAAAATATCAATCATTCCTGTGTATTGTGGAAACGGAATTCCAACTGTCTACACTCACAGAAATACAGTTAACTTCTGTGTTTAACGAGATTTATACACCTTTATTATCATTATTAATATTTTAATGCAATTTATACACTTTAACTATCTCAACACGGATTTAGGAGAAATAAACACCAATTTTATAGGTTTTTTACCGTTCATTTTACGAGATTTCTACACCTATCATGCTAATTTTATGATCACGCATGAAAGATCAAAGATGAAATGCCGCTATAGACTGTCTATAGTAAAAACCGCCTCATAGCGACCCAATATATACTACTCTAGTTGTTTTCAACCAAGTAAATACTTTATAGTCGTGAAAACTTTCAAATTTGGAATTATCTAAATAAACTTTAAAATTGTTAAACCTTCTGTTACGTTGATACATTCCTGTCGAGCTATCAAGTGAGGTCCACTCAATCTATCAGTAACTTTATGGTTGGCCAGCCGTTAGTTAATACAACGTAGATATATAAAATATGCTAAAATATCCCCCGAAAAAACAGTACAACAGAAAAAAAAATAATGATAAATACAAAGATGGTTACATAGCATTGGATCTGTTGAGAGGTGTGTTGTGTTTGTGCCAGTGACAAGTGAGTCGAGAGAATGAGATAATTCCCTTGTTTGAGAGGTGGAGCAGTGCCTGTTGTAGCTCCTTAATGAAGAGGTTGAAGTAGTGGTATTATGCTCCGGCTTAATTTCAGGTTTAGGCCTTCTTTTCGGATGTGTATTAGAGGTACTAATAATTTCAGGCACATCAGGATCAAGCTCATGTATGGATGTAGAGCAACTTGGAGGGTGGGTTTCTATTTTGTCATTTAATATTAAATTATTCTCTGGATGATATTTATAATTCAGTCCAGTAGACACTGTCCTCATCACATTCCCTCTGTTTTATTAATGATGAAGGCTAAATGTACACAATTCCTCTAGCTTTTTTTCTCAAGTGAAACTAAAATTTGTAAATCAGAATCTTTTGTTAAAGAAGGAAAATTCGTCTCTTGATTCTGATCGAAATTCCGAATTTTTTTTTTCATCTCCCATAAGTTTCTCGTCAGTTTCTGTCAATATCAGATTTTTGCACATTTTAATGCCAGGGCTTAACGTGTTTAGCTTTTATTTTTATTTCTTCATGAATTCGGTTGCATCAAATTTATAAGGAAAATTACATTAATTAGATATCTTTGGTAACTGGGTTTTGACAAGGAGTTGACGTGTTTGTACATTATCTGATTTTCTTTAAATGAACTATTTGCTCATCTAAACTTAATGCTTATTTTTGGTTTTATATAGTTTTATTTAGCACCAATAAAGTATTGTATCGACGGGGGATATCGATACAAATCCAATGTTGCAGACTTTAAATGACATTGAATCATTTCATGCAGACTTTAAGTTGATCAGGAGTTAGGGAGATTTGTCTGTGCAGCTCAGTAGTTATGGTTGTAAGCCCAAGCGTAGATATGGGTGATGACTGGTTTTAGAGAGTTTTGAACATGTTTGTATCAGTTGTCATATTATCTAAGATAATTACATTATGAAATACAAGTTTTGCTTATTAATTGAAATTATTAGATATGAAATGTTGTAATTATGGGCTACTATATTCGCTGTGGACTAAAAAAAATGTCCTCAATTTTAAAAAAAAGAATTGAATATATTAAAAAATAAGGAAAAGAAACCAAACGCAATACTAGATATAATGTAAAAGGATAATATAAAGAAAACTTGAAGTAATTGAAAAATATTGAAAACATAAAACAATTAAAATATATACATATATTTAAAAAAAAAAAAACATAATCATGTGAAGGTACGAGTACTCTAAAAACAAGACATTTCAAGCAGGACAATTGTTTGGATATAGAGAAGAGTTTTTTTATCAAAGCCTTTTCGTTATCAGGTGTCAATGAAGTATAAGAATGCTGTGAAAATGTGGCCAATTTAAAGAAAGAGAAGGAAAACATGAAATGGTTAACTTCAAATTACTTGTCATTTTGACAATGAAGTTGATGAATAAAGCTACAGAATAGTAAGGTCGATATTATCCATGTTCCGAATTTGCCTAGAAGAGAAGGAAAATAAAACTATGATCAGCTTAGTGGGATGAGTATTGGTTGGTACCTTACCAAATACTTCTAGCACCATACTTCAGTGAGAAATTCACTAACAAATTTTTGCTTTGCTGGCATATTTTATTTTCAATCTGAATAAAAGAAAAATTGTGATATTTAATTTGAAATTGTTTTGAAAAACGTTTTTGAAATAGGTCGTTTTCGTTTTCTTCTTGATTTTGTTTTTGCAACATGATAATAAGTTCTAATATCTTGGGGTACTTGGCTAAAAGAAAGAATAATCAGACCATTGAACATAATATTCTTTACCATTATTACTAACAAACTTCACATCTTTGTCATTTTTATTATGACTATCCTTATCGTTATCTAAGATATGATTTAAATTATTACTTTCATCGTCCTTATTGTTATCATCGTTTATTTTGGTATCTGGTCAAATAAAGGGTCTTAATGCATTTATTAAGGACTTATGTGTGATTTTATCTACACAGCCCTGTAATTTATAGGTAAATTTGGGGCCTTTTTCTATTATTTCATAGGAGCCTTCATATTTATGTTGTAACTTTGGTGATAGACCCTTTGTCTATTCTCAATTTTCCCAATTTTCCTTAGTACAAAGTCACCTACTTCAAACGTTGGTATTTTAGCATGTTATCATAGTACAATTTACTTTTCTCTTGTATTTTTTTAATATTTTCTGTAGCAATCTCTGATGATACTATCAGATGTTGTAAATACATTTCTGTATTCTTACCTACTGTTTCTTTTGGTATAATTGTAGTATCAAACGGTAAACTCATGTCTCTTGAAAACAATAGTTTATATGGTGAAAATTTTGATGACTGGGAGACTGTTGACCTAAAGGTCATCATTATGATTTCTTGAAAATGGGGTCTCAACTGGCAATTACATAAAGGAACTTTACCTGGGTGTACTAATTTTGTTCTTTGACAAACATCAGTTTTAAGAATGAAGTCATTTACCTGTTGGTGAAGTCCTGGCCACCTGTATTTTTGTAATAGTGCCGCACGAGGGGCGTCTCTTCCTTTGTGACAGTCGCCTGCCATTGAATCATGATAGGCTCTCAAAGCTTTTGTACGGCGGATCTTTGGTAATGCTAACTGCTCTACCTGATCCGTTTGAAATGATCCATGCCTACGTCCAGGTTGGTACATAACATCTATTAAAGACCATCTGATGGACAGATTAGGTATCCTCCTGGATCTATTCATCATATTATATGCTTATGACACTTGTCTATGTGCAGAAGATCCTGCAGACTTACAACACTAACTGAATTCATTTTACGATCATTGCACAAATGGCGACTTACTGTTAACAACGACAACACTAAAATTCTTATCTTTGGCAAAGGGAATCCATCAAAAAATCTAAAATTTGAATATGGTGTTACAAACCTCGAAATTGTTAATGAATTTAAGTATCTTGGCCTCAAATTCTCCTCGTCTGAAAGTTTTCTAAAAGCCCGAACAGACCTGTGTGAAAGAGCCGAAAGAGCCATGTATTCTGTTCTAAAAAAATGTCAATACCACAACTTACCAATAGAATGTCTACTTGACCTGTTCGATAAAATTATAAAACCGACTCTTCTATACTCGGCCGAAATATGGGGCTATGAAAATGCGTGCCATATTGAACAAGTACATCTCAAATTTTGCAAATTTATCTTAATGTAAAATCAACTACTACAAACTACATGGTATATGGCGAGCTTGGTAGACGCCGGTTGCATAGACATCAAGGTCAAAATGATCGCATTCTGGGCCAGAATAATTCGTAATAAAGAAACAAAAATAAGTTCCACAATGTATCAATTGATTTTACATAGATATACTTTGTCCAGTATAAAAAAATCTCTGGCTAATATACATCACAACTACCCTGGATGAATGTGACTTATCATACATATGGAATAAGCATAGCTTCATTAGTGTTCAGTGGTTAAAATGTACAGTTTATCGAATCCTATCAAACATGGCAGACTGATGTACATGAATCCCCCAAAGCAATAAATTATAGAATTTCCAAAACAAAAGTAGAATTAGAACCGTACTTCCTTAAATTAAACACAAAGAACCGAACCATAATATGCAAATTCAGAACTTCAAACACAAGACTCTCGATTGAGACCGGTAGATGGTTTAAGATCAGAAGAGAAGATAGGATTTGCCCATAATGTGAAAGTAAAAATGTTGCTGATGAATACCATTATATCCTTGTCTGTCCCTTTTTCAAGAACACAAGAGTTCAATATATACCTAGATACAATACTTCCATAACAGCCTGGCATTTCACAACATATTTAACAACAAACAATATAATAAATTAAATAAATTATGCAAATTCATCTCTATAATACTTAATACACTTTATAACCACATAGCCAATAACCTCTACTCATTTGTAATTAATTCTAATAATACCCCTTGTAAATAAATATAAATTTCATCTATAATTCCCTGAGATATATTTGTAAATATGTATTGTATATAGTTTTATTTGTCTTTACCCATCGAGCAATTTCCAAACATTTACCGTGTATGACTATCATTATTGTATTATATGTTTAATATTACTTGTATATATGTATGTATTTCTTAATACAGTTTACAAAGCTGTGAAAGAATAAATTCTGTTCTGTTCTGATAGAGAACACCATCTAACATTCCATACTCGTAACTTGCTTTATAAACTTGAGCTTTTGATTCCTTATTCGTAAATTCGGTGGGAATCGTATCATCGTCAATGTAATGAATTATATTCATAAAGTCAATACACTGTCGTTGCTCTTTAGCCATGATATGTAAATCATTGGCTTGTACATGTAGAGCTAATATTTCAGGTACAAAATGAAGTGTCACATTTCTAGTGTTACTGAATTATTTGAATCTACCGTGAATACAGACGATAGTTCTGTACTATCCTCCAGTAATGGCTGTTGCTCATAAACCGTTCGTGATAAACAGTCAGCATCGGTTTTTTCTTACCCGGGCGATGTTCAATTTGAAAATCATATTCTTGAACGAGAAGAGCCCAGCGCATTAACCTGCTAGTTGTATGCTTAACTGTTTTCAACCAAGTTAACGCTTTATGGTCAGTAAAAACTTTAAATTTGGAATTGGCTAAACATATTCTAAAATTTTCTATACCTTCTATAACTGCAATACATTCCTGTTCAGTTACCGTCCACTTACGTTCAAAAGTATGTAAGGAACGTCCTCCATAGTGGATAACTCTTTCTCTGTTTTTATCATCTAATTGTGAAAGAATATAGCCAATTGAATATCCTGAAGCATCTGACGTTAAAATGAAAGGTTTATTGAAATTTGGATATGCCAATATAGGTGGTGAGGTCAAATAAATTTTAGATCCTCAAATGATTTTTGACAGTACAAGTGAATTTTTGATCTTTTTATAATAATTGATTTTATCGATGAGCAATTTTGGAAAAAATTTTCTATAATAGTTACATAAACCATGAAATTGTCGAACTTCTTGTTGAGTTGTTGGAGGTTCATTTCCTGAACAGCTTTCATTTTAGCGTTATCGGCTTTTGTAAATACATGACCTAAATAACTTGTTTGAAGGAAATTTACACTCTTTGGTTTAAGAGTTATTCCGGCCTCTTTGAGTTTTTGGAACACATTTTGGAGATGCTGTATATAATCATATCATCTACATAAACTAATGCATATTTCCAGTGCATTTCTCTCAACATGTCGGTCATAACCATTTGAAATGACAAAGGAGCATTTGTTAAACCAAATGGCATCCGGTGATAAAAGCAGATTTATGTTGCGTACGTTTATCTATCCCAATTGGCCAGAATCCAGAAGCACAGTCCAAAACTGAAAAGATCTGGGCTTGATTTTCTCCAATTGAATCGATCACATCTTCCATTCGGATTAATGGAAAAAAGGTTGGTTTGGTGATCTGATTTAATTTCCTGTAGTCAACTGCGAATCTCCAGTCGCCCGATTTCTTTTTGACAAGAATAATCGGTGACCCCCAGTCTGATCTGGTATACTTTATAATGTTAGCATTTGATCAACAAGTCCTTGCGTAATTTTGCGTGTCTCCGGATTTTGTCTATTGACTTACAACCTCTGTATGGCGTCCTAAAAATTTCTTCATGGTAATTCCCTGCATTCTGATTTTGTTGTCTTCTGAGTGCTTCATAGTTTGTTTCTGTAGTTCACCGGCGTAACTCCTGACATAAAAGATCGTTCGGCATCTCCACCAGTTTTATCAGTACTTTTTTTGGTTTTATTTAGTGATGTTTATTTATCTAGCACCAATAAAGTATTGTATCGACGGGGGATATCGATACAAATCCAAAGTTGATCAGGAGTTAGGGGGATTTGTCTGTGCAGCTCAGTTGTTATGGTTGTAAGCCCAAGCGTAGATATGGGTGATGACAGGTTTTGGATAGTTTCTAAAAATAACTAGATCTGAAAGTGTACCAATATATTGTGAATGAATGAATCAACATATACATAAATACAGAAATCATAAATATAAAATAAGTAAATATTGAAAACATACATTTAAGGTAAAATAGAAATTATCAATTAAGTAAAACATACATATAAAATACAAGTTAAGCTCTAATCTGAAAGTGTACCAATATATTTTGATTGAATGAATGATGACTGATTCTGGCAAGTCCTATATATACAAGCCATTGCATAATAACCCTGAAGGGTGTTCTAATCAGTCACCATTCAAATCACATAACATTGGTCAATTGATGAGCTAACATGTTTGTATCAGTTGTCATATTAGTATTTTATCTATAAAATGTGTAACTAACAACTCTGTTAACAATTTAATTTGGATTTTATTTTTCTTGCATTTAGTGAGTTTGAGTATTTTTCAGTTTAGCACATGTCATGTTAACCCTTTCTATAGGCCTACCAGTGATTATCGATAGTTTGTTTTATCTTTGACCGAGTACAGACACGTTTACAGTTGTCTCAAAAGTTTTGCTTATTTATTGATATTCTTAGATAATATGACGTGTTGTAATTATAGGCTACTATAATAAAACCATTTCGATTTCGGAGATGGACGCGTTGTGTGAAATAATATTGAATGTATTAAAAGGCGTGATCAAGATTCCATATTCTACTAAAAAGAAACTCAAAATAAAAAAGTAACATTCCAAAAATAGCCGATGAGAACATAGGACATTTGACAACGCGAGGTTCTGTGGTATCAATTAGTGCTACCTGCGATTATAAAACTAGTGATTCCACTTCTGAATCATTATACTAACAGTGACTCTATTAGAGTTAAAGCGAAGACGATGTCGAATAGGGAAGGAATTGGAGGATGCAGGGAGATGGTGGTGCTCTCCAGAGAAAAATACGATCGGTTGATTTCATTGCAAAAACAACAACAAGAATATTAAGAACAAACAGAGCAACAACAAGTTATTGGTGCTTACTTTTATAAAGAGGGGGAAAAAGAAACTAACCCCCTGCGACGACCGAATGTCCAGTCTTCTCCCAAGAAGAACCCGACCGAACGAAAAGTCAATATTTTGCAAACGATGATCTATTCCAATGGATGAGGCAGGAAAATAAAAAAAAACATTTTCGTGATATATGGTTTATTTACAATTCATTTAATTGAAAATATTATTGTTCACAATATTGATTATCTTTTTTAAAATTAGTTATAAATAATGTATAAAAATCTAAATGAAAAGTTCAATCGGGGAAAATCCGTCAGATCTAGATCGAGGGGTTTTGTAATCCATCACTTTGCACCACTCGTTTGCAATAGAAATATGACAGCCCCCACCTGACTTGTTGATAAGAATATACTATCTCGGGAACGGAACGGAACGGAACCCCGTGTTCACAGCGCACGGACTTACTTTTGCATACAGAACACGTTCATAAGTCTTTACAGCTTGTTTAATCGATGATTTAAGCCCCTGGAACTCAGTTTCACCTTTTCTTGGTCTCTTTCATCCGCATGCAGAATGTCAGTTTTAGAATTAAGGGAGATCATTTTAACCCCTCGACTTTCAAGAATGAACAACCCCCTTGTTCTTTTATCACGCTTTGCGTGTTCCTCGCAACAAGTCCTGGGGAAGAAATGATTTGAAGCGTCGGATATATTTCATCGCTTTGGTTACAATATCCTCGTAACGTGATTGTAATCGTCTTTCTTTTCGAGTTGTATTATGTCTGATAAATCATTTCCGGATATAGCTAAATATAAACTATCGGTATCCATTTGAAGACACTCGGAGGTCACCCTTATCTACAAACACGTCCAAGAAATTATAGTAAAACTCTAACATTCGCAATTTTACATTACATTTTCACTTGATTTCCTTTACGTATACTAGGAACGACAGAATATACCAAGTGATCAGAGATTATGTGAGCTTTGTCAGAAAGGGGAGTTGGGGGATGAGTTTCAATTGTTCTTATTTCGATATTTCTAGGACTAAATACCCCAAACCTCATTACCTATATCGACCATCATGTATCTAAATGTGTAATTTGTGTAATAGTAAAGAAACAGAACTTGTAAATTTATGTGAATTTGTTATTATTATTTTGAATGAATTCAAGTAAATGTTTAAAAGATGATTTATGTGCATTGATTGTAAATAGACTTATAATTATCAAATAACATCTTTATAGTCCATTGGTGTGTATATCATATAAATGCCAAAAAATAAAGAAAATCAATTCTTAACCTGGAAGGGGCTTTAGCAGCGAGACAGTTCAAAGCAAAGACTTCAACAATCGAACTTAAATGGGAAATTGAAAATGTTATGCATAATAAATTGTTGACCCAAATAAAGAATTATTTTTATTATCATGGAAATTGGTGGCCAAAAATTCACCGTCTGTCATGAAGAACAAGACTATAAATTCCCCTGGGAGTATTTCTTAAATGATTTCTATTTTTTAGGTCATGTGATGAACGTAAAATATATAACAAAATAGATGTGACAATAGTGAAATGTAAAAAGAGAAACTGCGCGTAACAAATAACCAATGTGATATAGAGGAGGGTTTGTGACATACATCTAATTTAAAATGTTTTCAGTAATATTATATTCTACTAAAACAAGAGTGATCTTACCGTTAAACATATTACAATGGAATTAGACACTTCTTCATTGCATCTAATAATGGCAGCTATACCAGAAAAAGATTTTAGATCAGTGTCTGTGAAAAAATGTAATAAGTCAAGATTTACCGGATGCAGTTTTGTTATTGTTGTGTCTTTCTTTAAACACGCTTTCTTTTCTAAAAAAAAAAGTGATTTCTGTTGTAGATATAGCACATGAACAAGGTGAATGTATTTTAAACAGAATTTGCACCCCTGTTTGATGCCTGTTACATTTTAGTACCAGTTGTGGAATATTATAAATAAGAAGACTTGATGGCTTTAATTCTATTATTGTTTTAATAGGTTTATTTGCAAGAAATCTAAAGTTGCAATTTAATTTTATTTCATTTTTATCGTCTAAAAATAGTGATTTTTCACAAGAGGGTACTGTACCTGTACAATGATTTATTTGTTCTTGTGACAACTTTACGTATTGCTGACAATTGTCTGAAATTGCGAACAATTTGGACATGTCTAATAACTGTGGTATGGTTTGAAGTGTGATTGAGTGGAATTGGTAGGAAATGATTTCGTATAGGTTAAGCAAAGGTGTTTGACCAACAATAGGCATTTTTAATGAGATGAAGATTTTATAATTATGACTTGTGATGTGAAAGGTAGAATGTTGAAAGCTATAAAAGACGTCTTTATGGAAAAATTTAAAATTTGAATAATGTTCAGCTAATAATGTTTGAAAGTTTTGAATGGTGTGCTTCATTGTTATTGGGGTAATGATCAATGGAGGAAGTAATCCATTTGTCATAGACTGAAATCCTACTTTTAACTCTTCAAGTTGTTGCTGAATGTTGATTGAATTCTTAAGTTGGTAATTAATTAAATGCGCTATTGAGACAATGGATTGTTCTAATGTGTCAAATATAGTTACTGATTTGTTGACTGCTTTTATGATAGCTTCATGATTTTCTTCGATTCCTTTCATGATGTTGTCAAATCTATCATTTTTTGTGATATATATGATGAAAAATGCTGTGCAAATTTTGTAACTTTATCTTCAAGATTAATATTATTATGATTAATGGTATTAATATGAGATGAGATAAGTCGGAGATCATCTTGTGTTGCGGTGCCAAATAATGATTTGGAAATGGTACCTATAAAAGGTAATAAAGACCGTGTTATCGTTTTGAAGAAATTATGTCAGAATTTGGTATCAGCCTCTTTATGAATATATTTGAAGAATTAAAAATGCGCCATTGTTGATATTTTGATTTGATTGACGTCTTGCATTATTTTGCGCATAACATCACAAGCTTGTTTACTTGGTATGTATTTCTCGATACTTGGCTTAAAGTGTGGTCTTGGTAACTGCTTTGGAATGTATGGATCCAATTTTCTACATCAAAAATTACTTTCGTGGATGTTTGTCGACGTTTAAAAATTGCACCGTAATTAGTCCTTCCAACAATGTCATCACATTTATACCGGAGACGAAGGATAACTAGAACTGATCTTGATCAGTGCTGTGATTTCACAATCAAATCGAACAATTCGTCCTTTAATCATTTTATGATGCTGTCTTGAATAGGTATGTAAATATAATTATTTATTTGACGAGTTGTATTTATCGGATACGTAAATAATATTGGCAAGTTTAAGTTACTTGAGAATCATTAAGTGTTCCACTACTGGGCAATTCCATAGTGACGGACGTACAATTTGCACAGTTATTCTTCCCATGAGAATCAATAGGTATTAAAACTTCAACTAGTTGTTGTCTGCCATGAAGATGCCCACCTTTTAGTTATCAAAGGACAGACAGATATCGGTTTTCATTCTTGGTTACAAGTTAGGACCCACTTAAGCCTTGTGACGGACGTACTCAGAAAAAAATGAAAATCAATTTCAAAAGTTTTAGTTGCAAATTTCTCTGATTTGGAAGATATTTTGTGAATGAAAGGTTATTAAATCTATTCTAGTATGTAATATTTACTCAGTAAGTTGTTTTGATTCAAATATTCAGAAAAGTAAATTTGTGGTATAGGTAGACACAATGTGACGGACGTACAAAATTTTGTGACGGACGTACGCATGTGAAAAAATTAAGGAATAGACCACCTGATTCCATGTGAAATTAAAAGTAATTTTTTAACTGTAACATTACATTTTATTTTAAACTCAATCAACATATTTTAAACAGGTCAGAGATCATATCTATTTTATCAATTAAACTACAGTCAGTATCACAATAATAAGGGACAGTGTGTAAAATTATAACTTGGTTTTAAAATATAAATAATTATTTAAACAATAACTCAAAGGAGTTGAATGTGAAACAAGAAAAAGTAACAATTTCATTAAATAACAAAATTTAAAATTTATATAAACCTCTAGCATTATAAATTGTTGGAGGATTGATAACTTTAACAACATCATTTTTAGTGTAAAAAATGATGTCACTTTTTTCTGGCCATTTCCAGTAACTACCTGTTTCACTCTCATGCATGACATTCACCTGCAAGTCATCTTTTATGACTTTAACTATTTCCCCCCGATATTCAATATCATCATATCTAACTACAACCCACTGTCCAACTTTATAGTTTTGAACAGTTTGTGGTATCTTTGAATCAGAGTTAATCCTTATAGGAACCACAGTTTTCTCTAAGGAATTAGAAACATCAGAAACTGTTAGATCAAAGGCTCCAGTTGGGAATACTGAGTGAAGTTTTTGAGTCTTAAGAACAGGCAAAACGCCTTCCCAGTGTGCATCTAATTCAGTAATTTTGCCTGATATTACTGATTCTGCAATGAAATGAATATGCACATTGGGATTTCGTTCGCTTGCAATAGATGCATATTCCTCAGCAGATGTGATAATTGCTTTACCACTCCTGACATATCTCCACACTGAGCGCTTGACTGTGCCACCCAACCCGTCGACCACACCCTTCCCATGAGAGGTAGCAAAAAAGTTCCATGATAACTTAATTGCATGTTTAACTTCCCATTGATGAAAATTTGAAAACAGATAACGCTGTTTGAACTGTGAGCTGGCACCATCACTAAAAAAATTGACTATTTCTACGGCAGGGTAATTTTCTTTTAGATGTGATAAAATGTAATCAATAAAAACATACACACTATACTTTGTATGATTTAAGCAATCAGATATTATGACAATATTTTCACGTTTTTCATTACTTATCCATGCATGTGCTGTAAATAATGTGGCTTGACCGTGGTTCCAGTGTGCTGACTGGATTTCATTTTGAGCCAAAATTGTTGCGTTTTCTGAAAAATCTACTTGGACAACAATGTTTTTTGTGTCACAAGTTGAGGTTAAGTCTCTCAAAAAGGCAGCCTGACATCTTTTTACATACGTATGTATTAGAAATGGATCCAATTGTTTTTTCAGTTCCATGAAGGCTTCTCCTGCAGTGCACTCTGTCAGGACTTTATCAATTTTTTCACCATTTTGATTTCTCCATTGATAAAGTTGCAATCTTGCATCTGGATTTCTTGGCTGAAAGTTATCAATGGAGCTAGCACAGGTTGAGCATTTTCGATTCATACATTCTTTTGTAGTAGAATCACATGTAATTTGCTCAATAAATGCATGAAATTCAGTAGATAAATCTGTCTCACCTTTAAGAGATAGTAACAAGAGACGAACATTCTCGTGATAAGAACACACACACACATTATGTGGAATGTGATCAAATAGTTTGACATTGCAGGGTCGCAGTTCACAAAATTTACTGTGCCCTATCTTTGATGATGCATGGGTGGAAGAAAACAATCTGTAGGCTTCACTCAGAGACATTAACATGTATCTTACTTGTTGGGTTCTCTTCCGTCTGATGCCTTCATCATCCAACTCTCTAATGATGACCCTATCCTTCTTGCCTGGTGCTTGCCACGAGACCTCGTCTGTTAGATAGAAGTCGTGAACTTCTTTTAAGGTGTCTTCATGGATACCAGAATGACGTCTTGAACCCTCTTTTCCATCATCAGACTTCTGAATAGACAGTCCGGCGGATTTTGCTATCTTTTTGATAACAAAAAGTCTCTTCCGTGGAGACTTGGGTAAGGATAGATTTATCCGTTTCACAGCTTTACCACACGCTTGGACAGATCCATATGGTGAATGTTCACAATTAGTGGTTGAGTCTACTAATTGTTCATTCTTTTTGCTATCCCTGTACTCCTGAACTCTCTCTCTTTCACTCATGCGAAACTCTTCTCTTTCCTCATCTGTCATTATTTCATTTTTCTTGGCTCTGTAAATTGCCTTTCTCACCCTATCCTTCTCAAGCATGTTATTATATGTTTCTTTAGATGCCTTTAATTTTGCCCTCCTTCTGGCTTGTCTCTCCTTTGCAGTAAGAGCCATATTTCCAGATTAGCACTTCAAGATTAACATTGAAAGCATTTAAAAAAGTGTAGGCTTAGGCCTTTGACTGCTGTTCTATTAATAGCCTGCATAGAAAGGACCTCAGAGGAAGCACTTAGTTTAACTTGGCCTTAATGTATTGTTTGATGTGTAAGTGTGTGTTAATAGAATTTCTGTGAATGTGAACAGAGGGAAATTTAAATCTCTTTCAAATTGAATTTAGTGAAAAATACTCTGAACATTTGATAATTTCAATTATGAATGATTCAATATTGTAATTTGTAAATAATTTTTCAGTTGTATTTAAACAAAAATACCCAAAATATTACTTTATGGCTGTAATTCATCTTTAATGTACACCATGGTATTCACTATATTATTTTTACTCACAATTCAATTTGATAAGACAAATATATAAACATATATAGCCCTAACCAGGTATTGAATTTTTTTTTTTGCAGTCATATTCGTTTAAAATTGACAGTTAATCAGGTACAAAAACACACACAACAAGGTGTTTTCGAAATGATCAAAACCCCCAAAAATTATTTATCTTTATTAAAATATTTTATCTTTGAATAAGTGTTCAGTTCATATTTTCCATTAAAGCTGAAGATATCTGTAATATTAAGGCAAAATGTGCGTGACGGACGTATGTGACGGACGTACATTCATCTGATAAGTACGTCCGTCACACACATATTAAGGATGTTGTGCAGATTGTCATAGGAACTGTTTTGCCAAAATAATAAGTAAGACCTTGTTATTGACTAAATCAATTTTGCTTCAATTTAACTGATATTTTTTCATAAAACTTTAAAAAACTTATAGTTTTAGTGATGGACGTACACAACATTGTATCATCGAACAAATCAAATTATAATTTTCTATTAATTTATAAGACGGGACATAATTTTGTTTTTATAAGTAAGAAAATGCCATCAGTATTCCATACACTGTTAAAATTTCAAAATTTTATAGTTTCTACAGATTTATGAACTACTTTGTATACAGGTGTGTGAATCATCGTTTGCTAATGTTTATTAGGTACCCTCACATATGTAAATGTAGCGTATCAACAAATGTGAATATTATTTTTAAAGTTTTATTTTCCGTAAGTAGAGACACTCCCCTTTACAAAAAATTATGTATAATATTATTAAAAATCATTTTGATTTTTACCCATTGGTTTACATTTAAATGGAATTGCCCCACTGCATAAGACGCCAGATTACAATCCTCACAGTATTAGACTTTTGAATGGCGTAAAGGCTAAATTTTGATTCAAGATGGCGACTTCCGGTTTTAAGATATCGACATAATCTTTTTGTCATTTTCCCAAGATTTTTAATAGGAATCTATACTACAAATGTCAAAACAATCTGTTGATTATGTTCAATCAAGACAATTATAGGCATAAAGGTTTATTAATAAAATGATATTAGTATAATAGAACGAAAGCACAATCGAAATATGATTTATCATTTAGATGTTCAAAATCGGTTCATAATCCTTGGAGCCTTGGGCTTTTTAATTTGTGTTAAAGGCTAAATTTCAAATCAATATGGCGGCTTCCCGTTTAATGATATCGACATAATCTTTTCGCCATACTCCTCCTATTTTTTATATGAATCTATACTGTAAATATCAAAACGATCGGATCGAGAGTTTTCGAGATATAAAAATTAGGCCTTAATCGGCGGCCATCTTGCAATTGAAAATCTCAAGGGTATTAGGGGTCGAATAATGGAATATATATATATATATATATATATATATATATTTTATATATATAATATATATATATATATTCCATTCCAATATATATATATATATAAATATATATATATATATATATATATATATATATATATATATATATATATATATAAAATGTTGTGTATGGCTTTCACCATCAGAGTGCTCAACGCGGTATGCGTGATGTCATGTAGGATAAAATAAACAAACACCAAAGACTGCTACTATAGTTTCATGTTTTACCAATCATCAGGCAGAACTGGAACGAAACAGAAAGGAGGCGTTCTCATTTCCATCCAGTGGAACAAAATTACAATGGCTAAGACACAAACATTTCAAAGTCAAGTCATTATTAAGAAAATACGACAAGGTGTTATCAAACTAGGCTCCAAAACTTTTGTCGATACGTTCGTTATATGCCATCACAATGTTGAATTGACGCGTTCAAGTAATGCACGATTTTGAATTAGTTTAATGCACTTGTTTCTCATTAAATGGCCTAAAAAAATTTTTACGTTATTATGAAAACACTTACTTTTTAGCCGTGAAACAGGGATTTCTGTCGGCCGTTTTGGAATGTTTAAATTTTGTTATGAGTGACGTCGTTTTTTGATGACGGAAAGAGCCGTCAGAAAGACGACGTTTAGCAGGTTAGAGACTGGCGACAGTGCATTAAACATTAAACCATAGAACTATAAATAAATTTAGAGAGGGGGGGGGGGTTGTTTTCAGACGTTTGATGGGAAAGGGGGAGGGTGGGTTTTTTTATATATGAGTGTCATTTATGGGGGGTCCCTAACAAAACCAATAACTAAGAAACACTGGACCTATGCTTTTTGACCGGTTTTTTCC
>JAUJPP010000011.1:7821713-7843617 GCA_030562195.1 Nipponacmea schrenckii
AAACGCGTAAAAACATACTTTTAACCGTTTTTCAAATCAATCACAAATTTTAGTCATAGGACGACACCAATATTATCCTTTTAAATAACTTCTAGCTTTCTGTATCGCAAGCATACAATTGAATGAACATGTTAATGTATATTGATAACAAAAAATATTATTTATTAATAAAAATAACGTTTTGTATGATCAATCTATTATCTTTTTTTCAGGAAATAGAAACACAGCCTGTTATTGAAAAAGTAACAATTTTCAGGATATGTGAGGAAATTAATGTAGGTTTAGGGACTGTCTATATAACTTGTACTGTTGGGGACGATGAGAGAGAACTGAAAATAGAGACCAAACTTTTATTTGAAATACTTCATTGTGACCATCTTGACTCAACAGATGAGATAATGGAACAACTACCAATAGAAATAAAGTGTTGTATTGAAAAAAACATAGGAGCTATTCGCCATCTAATCACCAGCGAAACGTGTGCCACACTTGTTAGATGTCTCATCCTCAGTCGTTTAGACTATTGTAATAGTCTTTTGTATGGTTTACCAAACACCCAGATTGAACGACTGCAGAAGATACAAAATCGAGGTGCCAGACTGGTTACACGTACAAAATCTACTGCTCATATTACCCCTGTCTTAAACGAATTACATTGGCTACGAATTGAAGAGCGTATTGACTTCAAAATTCTATGTTTATGTTTTCAAGCAGTCAACAACGTCGGTCCTTCCTACATTCAAGATCTTGTTCAACCATATGTTCCTCCTAGAAATCTCCGCTCTAAAGATAAACTTCAACTTGTGAAACCATCATTTAATTTAAAATCATTTGGTGGTAGAACATTTGCGTATGCTGCTGCACACTTATGGAATTCCCTTAACATATCCATTAAATCATCGTCAAATATACAAGACTTCAAATCCAAATTGAAAACACATTTGTTTCATCGTTATACTTAATGTGAACAATGCTTGTGAAAGACACATGTCAGCGCTTTGAGCACTCTCCATGCAGAGTGGATTTCAGCGCTATATAAATACATTTATTATTATTATTATTAAAACCTTATTACTGGTATCAGTATCTAAGCCTACGTATTTCACTAGTCCGACTCTTCTCAGCCTCTGATAGCTATTTGGGCAGATTTGGCTGGGGTAGAGACAGAAAATCCCAGGTTTCAGTTTTTCTGACTCTATCCCAGCCATGTCTGTCAGCTAACAGAGGCTGGGGGTGAGCAAGTTTTGAACTAGTATTTCACATACATTCTATTTTGCAAAGCGATATCATAAAGTTGTTCAGGTTAGTCAAGTGAACTAAATTGGTAGCTGACCAAATTACTTTAAACAAAAGTGATAAAAAGGTAATGTTACATGGGAATTTGAATGGAAGGCGGTAAGAAACAAATATTTTTGTTATAAATTATAAACTGTTTTGAAGTTAACCTACAATTTCGACTTTCGAGTAGAATAACATCACAAACCAAAATTGAACAAATTGCTATATTTGTTAGTATTCACGTTTTTACTCATTTCGGCTATTTTTGGAGAAGAAAAATGAATCTATTAACAAATTTTACTTTACTTGTTATATAGTCCACCTTCCTTTAATCACTTCTGTTTAAACTACTTTTCTTAGCTACCAATTTAGTTTATACATGAATCCCTTTACGAAATCTAGATTCAATCTATTGAATCAAATTGCAAAGCAGGATGTATGTGATGCTACTATTTGGATGTTGTACCGTATATATATTTGCATGCCGTTAAAGATGCCTTCCCTTGTTTTTATTGATGAAAATGAAAAGGCTAATACTTACATAAATAGACAGTAGAATGATCTTGGGAAAATGACAAAAAGGTTATGTCGCCATCTTGAATTAAAATTAAGCTTTTTTGCCGTTCAAAAGTCTAATACTGTGAGGATTAAAATCTGGCGTCTTATGCAGTAGTGGAACACTTAATGATTCTTAAGTAACTTAAACTTGCCAATATTATTTACGTATCCGATAAATACAACTCGTCAAATAAATAATTATATTTACATATCTATTCAAGACAGCATCATAAAATGATTAAAGGACGAATTGTTCGATTTGATTGTGAAATCACAGCACTGATCAAGATCAGTTCTAGTTATCCTTCGTCTCCGGTATAAATGTGATGACATTGTTGGAAGGACTAATTACGGTGTAATTTTTAAACGTCGACAAAAATCCACGAAAGTCATTTTTGATGTAAAAATTGGATCCATACATTCCAAACCAGTTACCAAGACCACACTTTAAGCCAAGTATCGAGAAATACATACCAAGTAAACAAGCTTGTGATGTTATTCGCAAAATAATGCAAGAAGTCAATCAAATCAAAATATAAACAATGGCGCATTTTTAATTCTTCAAATATATTCATAAAGAGGCTGATACCAAATTCTGACATAATTTCTTCAAAACGATAACACGTTCTTTACTACCTTTTATAGGTACCATTTCCAAATCATTATTTGGCACTGCAACACAAGATGATCATATCACATTGGTTATTTGTTACGCGCAGTTTCTCTTTTTACATTTCACTTTTGTCACATCTATTTTGTCGTATCTTTAACGTTCACCACATGACCTAAAAAATAGAAATCATTTAAGAAATACTCCCAGGGGAATTTATAGTCTTGTTCTTCATGACAGACGGTGAATTTTTGGCCACCAATTTCCATGATAATTCAAATAATTTTTTATTTGGGTCCACAATTCATTATGCATAACATTTTCAATTTCCCATTTAAGTTCGATTGTTGAAGTCTTTGCTTGGACTGTCTCGCTGCTAAAGCCACTTCCAGGTTAAGAATTTTTTTTCTTTATTTTTTTGGCATTTATATGATATGCACACCAAAGATGTTATTTGATAATTATAAGTCTATTTACAATCAATGCACATGAATCATCTTTTAAACATCTATTTGAATTCATTCAAAATAATAACAAATTCACATAAATTTATAAGTTTTGTTTCTTTATTATAAAATAAATTACACAGTTAGATACATATTGGTCGATATAGGTAATGAGGTTTGGGGTATTTAGTCCTAGAAATATCGAAATAAGAACAATTGAAACTCATCCCCCAACTCCCCTTTCTGACAAAGCTCACATAATCTCTGATCACTTGGTATATTCTGTCGTTCCTAGTATACGTAAAGGAAATCAAGTGAAAATGTACCAATATTACAAAATATCTACATAATATAAGTCACACTCCTCCTAAAGAACTTTCTCCTGGACCAATTACTACTTCTTTTGATATTTTACCGAAACTTTGGTCTCGGGGAAACGATATGAACAGGGGAAATTCAACAAGTTAAATACCCATCAGATCCAATGCTAAATAACCCCCTTTAAATTTATTAATATATTTTTTTTTCTATTGTACTGTTTTTTTCTTGGGATATCATAGTATATTTACATACATTATATTATTTATATTAATGATGTTATGAAATTGATAGTGAATAGTGCCTATGGAAGTCCACTGATGCAGAAGGAAAAGCACACCTCTTGCAAATATGTGCACGGTGTACACAAAGCAAATTTACAAAACCACAATTTATATCGCTTACCGAATTACTTTCCAAGAACTTCGAAATTATTTCTTCTAAAAGACGAACTAATCTAAATTTACCCACTCCAGTTGGATTTTTTTGTTTTGCAATAAGCAAAATTGCGAATGTTAGAGTTTTACTATAATTTCTTGGACGTGTTTGTAGATAAGAGTGTCTTCAAATGGATACCGATAGTTTATATCTAGCTATATCCGGAAATGATTTATCAGACATAATACAACTCGAAAAGAAAGACGATTACAATCACTTTACTCGGATATTGTAACCAAAGCGATGAAATATATCCGACGCTAAAACATTTCTTCCCCAGTACTTGTTGCGAGGAACACGTAATCGTTATGATCTCCCTTCTAAAATTCTAAAACTGACGTTCTGCATGCGAATGAAAGAGACCAAGAAAAGGTGAAACTGAGTTCCAGGGGGTTAAACAAATCATCAATTAAACAAGCGGAAATATTTATGAACGTGTTCTGTATGCAAAAGAAATTCAGTGCGCTGTGAACACGAGGTTCTGTTCCGTTCCGTTCCCGAGATAGTATATTCTTATCAACAAGTAAGGTGGGGGTGTCATATTTCTATTGCAAACGATCTAGATTTGACGGATTTTTCCTGGTTGAACTTTTTCATTTATATTTTTATACATTATTTATAACTAATTTTAAAAAGATAATCAATATTGTGCACAATAATATTTTCAATTGAATTAAATGTGAATAAGCCCTTTAACAAATGCTCCTTTCAAATGGTTATGACCGACATGTTGAGAGAAATGCACTGGAAATATGCATTAGTTTATGTAGATGATATAATTATATACAGCAAGATTTCAAACAACATCTACAGCATCTCCAAAATGTGTTCCAAAAACACAAAGAGGCCGGAATAACTCTGAAACCAAGTATGTGTTAATTTGCTTCCAAACAAGTTAATTATTTAGGTCATGTATTTACAAAAGATGGAATTTAAGCCGATAACGTTAAAATGAAAGCTGTTCAGGAAATGAACCTCCAATAACCCAACAAGAAGTTCGACAATTTCATGGTTTATGTAACTATTAAATTTTTCAAAAATTGCTCATCCATTAAATTAATTACGTGTATTACAAAAAGATCAAAAATTCACTTGTACTGAAGACTGTCAAAAAGCCCTATTATCGTATTGTTGACCAATATTCGCCTGTATATTTCAAAATAAGGCATCAGTTGTCTAGAAAATCAAAGAATGTTCATGAAGATAATCTTCGTTTAGCCAATTCAAATGTTGAATGGGATCAAGAAAGAGTTAATCGTACACACATTCTGGATAAGGTTCTTCATCCTGAGTTAGACATCTCTATCAGACGTCAACACTTCCGTTCTGCAAAAGGAGTATCCAGTAAGCAACAGGTTTTCCAACAAAATTCAGACTCTGATTCGGACGATGACAATATCCCACAGTTACGATCTAACGAAGCAAATCATACTAATGCCAACATTGATTTCTCCAACTAGTCGCACTCCCATACTGGTTACGATGCTGAATATTCTGACGAAGAGGAATTTTATATCTAATCTATTTTGCTCACTAGGTATTCAAATTAGTTTGATCCCTTGAGGATAGGTGTTTAAATGCCTTACCAACTTTTCTTGGTGATAGTTGGGTGTCTTTCATAATGTACGTTAGAAAGGAAAATAGGATAATTAATCCTTTAGGGTATCGGATTAATTGCAAACATGGTGTACCTTATTGTAAGACCAACTTGAATTTTAAAAGCCTACGTACAATGTGGTATTGAATAGTGTTCTTAGTTAGCATTGTATCGATAGTTCTCCCTTCCAGTCAGAGGATTCAGTTGTCTACCCTGGTATTGATTTTTGCCTTGAACTATATTTTCAGGCATGGATTTATGTTTTAAAATTTGGTGGATCCTAGTGTTCTTCGCCTCAAGTTATGGTAGTACGACAATAACGTAGAATTTGTATTTCAAAACCGCTTTTACGCCTCTTACAGCACTTGGGTACTTAATTTCCATTTTGATTTAGCTCCTTTTGACACGCAAATTATGGCACTGCAAAATTCAATTGATGTTTTTAAAAAATCTATTTCTGTTTTGACGACACCAAATGAACGAAATCAGAAACTACTTCGGTTTACAACCTTAATTAAAAACTTGCAAAAGGTATTATCCGCTGAATATGATCAGCTTCACACACATTTCAATAAACTCAGGAATGCTTTTAAGAATTTCAAATTTCAAGTCACTAGCACCCAAAAACCAAATCGTTCAAAACGAAGTTTCTAGCACCCAAAAATTTCCATTGGGTGGAATTATGTCATTTTTATTTGGAACAGCTTCTGAAGACACAGTTGACAAAATAAAATCCGAAATAAACTCTCTAAGAAATTCGCAAAAGCAAGTTATACACGTTTTGGAACATGGATTGACACTGTTAAACACTACCGTTCGAAATGTCGAATTGAATAGAAAATCCATAAATCTGTTGATAAATTCAACAAATTCGTTGTCAAAATGGATCACTAAGATGTATCAGAAAATCATTGACGGGTGTGTTTCATTTATTATACTCCACATTTCATACGCTTCAACGAACTATAACTTTATTCCATAGTCAAGTTTTGGCAGCGATTCAAGGTCATTTACAAGTGCGTTACTTTCAGATACACAATTATTTTCGGCATTGGCAGAAGTTCAGCAGCAACCTTGGAACTTCCCATACCTTTAGTCAAGTCTGATTTACGAAAATATTACGAAATTTTACGCGCCACTTTGATTCCGGATGTTACTGCTTTTCACATTATGGTTATATTACCTTTAATTCAAAAATCGTCAATTTTTGAGTTGTACAAAATTGTGCATATTCCGGCATATATAAATCAAAACACTGCGTTATCTTATCAGTTATCTCATGATTTTCTAGCCATTTCTCCGGATAGGAATGTCTATATGTTGTTAAATGATCACGAAGTTTTCTTATGTACTCAACCGATCATGTCAGCAAATTTTGCTACATCATGTCTTTCCTCCTTATTTTTGCATATCCAAAGTCTAATTAAGACAACTTGTGAATTCTCAATCGTGGGACTACAGCATTCCCCTATTGTAAAAAGTCTAACCAAACGGAGTTGATTAATATTTAGTCCTACTAGATTGGCAGTGGATTTGGTATGTTTTGACCATAACAAAAATTTGTTACACAATTTGGAAATTAGCATAGGTGTTAATATTCGGCAACAAAGTCAAAATCTTAATAATATCACTCAAATTTTATTTAATATCAGTACTATTAATCAAAATAGCTCCCATTCAATTCCTATGGCTTCATGCCTTTTTATTTTACCGAAGATTCGATCACAGGATAAAGACATTAAGAAGCTCCTGGGTGATATTGAACATATAAAATTTTCCAATCTAATGCTAAAAAACCCTTTTATGGTAAAAGCACATTGGCTATATTATTTGTTTTATGGCATTAATATTTTTTTTAATTATTGTTTGTATTATATTTTATTTGGTGTATAAACGATGTGGAAAATGTCGCTTGACAAGCCATATCAAGTCTAGCAAATTGAATACAGCTCGAGTAGTCTATAGTCCAGACACTAAATATTCTGATATCAAGCCAGTCGCCAAGCAAGGTCAGAAAATCCAAGCTCCAAATCCAAATCTTGTCATTTTCCCAAGATTCCTATTAAAAATCTTGGGAAAATGACTAAAAGGTTATGTCGATATCTTAAAACCGGAAGAAGCCATCTTGAATCAAAATTTAGCCTTGACGCCATTCAAAAGTCTAATACTGTGAGGATTATAATCTGGCGTCTTATGCAGTAGTGTAACACTTAATGATTCTCAAGTAACTTAAACTTGCCAATATTATTTACGTATCCATTAAATACAACTCGTCAAATAAATAATTATATTTACATATCTATTCAAGACAGCATCATAAAATGATTTAAAGGACGAATTGTTCATTTTGATTGTGAAATGACAGCACTGATCAAGATCAGATCTAGTTATCCTTCGTCTCCGGTATAAATAATGATGACATTGTTGAAAGGACTAATTACGGTGTAATTTTTAAACGTCGACAAACATCCATGTAAGTAATTTTTGATGTAGAAAATTGGATCCATACATTCCAAATGCAGTTACCAAGACCACACTTTAAGCCAAGTATCGAGAAATACATACCAAGTAAACAAGCTGGTGATGTTATGCGCAAAATAATGCAAGACGTCAATCAAATCAAAATATCAACAATGGCGCATTTTTAATTCTTCAAATATATTCATAAAGAGAATGATAACACGGTCTTTATTACCGTTTATAGGTACCATTTCCAAATCATTATTTGGCACCGCAACACAAGATGATATCCGACTTATCTCATCTCATATTAATACCATTAATCATAATAATATTAATCTTGAAGATAAAGTTACAAAATTTGCACAGCATTTTTCATCATATATATCACAAAAAAATGATAGATTTGACAACATCATGAAAGGAATCGAAGAAAATCATGATGCTATCATAAAAGCAGTCAACAAATCAGTAACTATATTTGACACATTAGAACAATCCATTGTCTCAATAGCGCATTTAATTAATTACCAACTTAAGAATTCAATCAACATTCAGCAACAACTTGAAGAGTTAAAAGTAGGATTTCAGTCTATGACAAATGGATTACTTTCTCCATTGATCATTACCACAATAACAATGAAGCACACCATTCAAAACTTTCAAACATTATTAGCTGAACATTATTCAAATTTTAAATTTTTCCATAAAGACGTCTTTTATAGCTTTCAACATTCTACCTTTCACATCATAATTATAAAAAATTTTCATCTCATTAAAAATACCTATTGTTGGTCAAACACCTTTGCTTAACCTATACGAAATCATTTCCTACCAATTCCACTCAATCACACTTCAAACCATACCACAGTTATTAGACATGTCCAAATTTTTCGCAATTTCAGACAATTATCAGCAATACGTAAAGTTGTCACAAGAACAAATAAATCATTGTACAGGTACAGACATTCTCGAATATAATTACAACGTAGCTTTTTCACCAGGTACTGTACCCTCTTGTGAAAAATCACTATTTTTAGACGATAAAAATGAAATAAAATTAAATTGCAACTTTAGATTTCTTGCAAATAAACCTATTAAAACAATAATAGAATTGAAGCCATCAAGTCTTCTTATTTATAATATTCCACAACTGGTACTAAAATGTAACAAAAAACAAGGCATCAAACAGGGGTGCAAATTCTGTTTAAAATACATACACCTTGTTCATGTGCTATATCTACAACGGAAATCACTTTTTTGAGAAAATATCAACGTGTTTAAAGAAAGACACAACAATAACAAAACTGCATCCGGTAAATCTTGACTTATTACATTTTTTCACAGACACTGATCTAAAATCTATTTCTGGTATAGCTGCCATTATTAGATGCAATGAAGCAGTCTAATTCCATTGTAATATGTTTAACGGTAAGATCACTCTTATTTTTGTAGAATATAATATTACTAAAAACTTACGCGCAGTTTCTCTTTTTACATTTCACTATTGTCACATGACATAAAAAAATAGAAATCATTTAAGAAATACTCTCAGGGGAATTTATAGTCTTGTTCTTCATGACAGACGGTGAATTTTTGGCCACCAATTTCCATGATAATAAAAATAATTCTTTATTTGGGTCAACAATTTATTATGCATAACATTTTCAATTTCCCATTTAAGTTCGATTGTTGAAGTCTTTGCTTGAACTGTCTCGCTGCTAAAGCCCCTTCCAGGTTAAGATTTTTTTTTTTATTTTTTGGCATTTATATGATATACACACCAATGGACTATAAAGATGTTATTTGATAATTATAAGTCTATTTACAATCAATGCACATGAATCATCTTTTAAACATTTACTTGAATTCATTCAAAATAATAATAACAAATTCACATAAATTTACAAGTTCTGTTTCTTTACTATTACACAAATTACACATTTAGATACATGATGGTCGATATAGGTAATGAGGTTTGGGGTATTTAGTCCTAGAAATATCGAAATAAGAACAATTGAAACTCATCCCCCAACTCCCCTTTCTGACAAAGCTCACATAATCTCTGATCACTTGGTATATTCTGTCGTTCCTAGTATACGTAAAGGAAATCAAGTGAAAATGTATCCAATATTACAAAATATCTACATAATATAAGTCACACTCCTCCTAAAGAACTTTCTCCTGGACCAATTACTACTTCTTTTGATATTTTACCGAAACTTTGGTCTCGGGGAAACGATATGAACAGGGGAAATTCAACAAATTAAATACCCATCAGATCCAATGCTAAATAACCCCCTTTGAATTTATTATTTTATTTTTTTCTATTGTACTGTTTCTTTCTTGGGATATCATAGTATATTTACATACATTATATTATTTCCATTAATGGTGTAATGAAATTGATAGTGAATAGTGCCTATGGAAGTCTACTGATGTAGAAGGAAAAGCACACCTCTTGCAAATATGTGCACGGTGTACACAAAGCAAATTTACAAAACCACAATTTGTATCGCTTACCGAATTACCTTCCGAGAACTTCGAAATTATTTCTTCTAAAAGACGAACTAATCTAAATTTACCCACTCCAGTTGGATTTTTTTGTTTTGCAATAAGCAAAATTGCGAATGTTAGAGTTTTACTATAATTTCTTGGACGTGTTTGTAGATAAGGGTGACCTCCGAGTGTCTTCAAATGGATACCGATAGTTTATATTTAGCTATATCCGGAAATGATTTATCAGACATAATACTACTCGAAAAGAAAGACGATTACAATCGAAGAATAGAAAGCAGTTCCGATGATACCGATAAATTAGACGAGGACGAGAATACTATAATCACACCATCTAAAACTTTGTAAGTATATTTCACATTAAGATTTAGAAAGGGATAATACAAGAAGCGTTAAGGCAGTTTAAAGCACTAGCACCGCTAACTTGTCAAAATATTTCTCTTTGCATATTGAATGCTGAAAACCTATCCCGTTATTCAGAAGAATAACCTTAATTCATTCGTTTATTGTAGTAAAAAGATACCAGGTAAAGTTTCATTCATCGACGATGATGACGACGACGACGACGATGACGACGACGATGATGACGATGATGATGACGATGATGATGATATTGATGGAGAAGATGATTGCGTGTTAGAAGATGATATGTTCGTCTTAAAAAACACCTTAGCCCCCAAGATTAAATTCAGACTAAACCAAAACATCAAAAAACAAGACTATTGCCGCATCATTAAAATCAACCCAACAGCAGAAGAAAAACTCCTGAAATTCAGCAGGAAAACTTTAGTAAAGGTAAGCATTTAACATTATATCGTTTTATCAAAGTGAACTGAAAACACTTTTTAAATGTATCGTTTGAAGGTGGACTGTAAGTAAACCGGAATGTGACGTTAATTGTTGTTTCACGTTATTATTATTTCAGCTGTTAACGAAGGTCCAACATATAATTAATTCAGTGGAGAGATCTAAAATCGAGAAGAAGACAGTAAAAACTGAGAGAGAATGCGACGTTGTTCATCTTACTAAAAGATTTCGAGTATCCATAAATAAATTTAGAGGATACTTCTACATCGATGTAAGAGCTTATAAAGGTTCGCAATTTAATATCCCTCAAAGGATAACGGTATTTCGTTCTCAACCCCAGATTTTACGAAATTGTTTAATATCGTGAAAAAATATATGGAATAAACAATTAACATTATGGCTCGTTGTTATTCATGTTTTCGGTGTGATGCACGTTTTGAAAGTCGAACAGCATTCTACACTCATGTGAAGAGATGTAGGAATGAAAAGGGCTTTAAATGTGGGACTTGTGGAGTGGTTTGTCGAGATAGGAAACTTTTGTGGAATCATCGACAGCGAGAACATACTTCAAATTCCCATTTACAAAGTGAGCCCTGGGGTAACTACGTAAAAGATCATCCGTGGATGGATGATAAAAACAACGTCATCAACGAAAATTTAAAGAGGGTGTATAACACTCATAAATCGATTATTTTAAAATCGAACGATAGTACATCGGAGAGTGTCGGGAGTATAAAATCAATTTTCCGGTTAAAGGAGAGCGGGATATTGATTTCAGATCGCATTTAAACTCTATATTTGTTAAAGAAAAACAATCATTTAAGATTAATCTTTCATTCGGAGTGATTTTACGACATACGGAGAGTGGTGAATATCGATATTTCGTACCCTACAGCAATTCTGAAATATTCGAACGCCCTCAAAGCGTGACTAATTTATCCAACGTTGAACAAATCTATCGATCTCTGAGAGAATTTAGTGTCGACGACCAGGTTCTACTTTTAAGACCAAACACAAAATGGAAACCTGTTTTAATCACCAACGTTTCCTACGTAGTTTACAGAACATCGTTTCCGTTGGGTACAGAGAAACATTTATCACCAACATGGTTAAAAAAGAAAAAGAGTGTTCACACACTAGATTACGGTGACGGTAATCTCTGTGCTTTCAGGTGTTTAGCTTTTCACCTATCTAAACAAGAACATAGAAAACGCCTGGAGAAATTAACTAAGCGGCTATTTAAGAAATGGTGTGATTATGAGAAATATCCAATCGCAAAAAGATTCGCAGGAATTTTACTACCCGATGATATACCTGAATTCGAATCGGTTTTCGAAATAAACATAAACATTTTTCAGTATCATCCCCTAACAGAATCAGCAGAAATGAAATGAAATGTATTAAAGTGCATCAGCACCAAAACGGGCTATATAGCACTTGATTTAAAAAAAAACAACAATTAAAACTAGAAAATCAATGCATTAAAATAAAAATTATCACAGAAACCCCAAAAAGGGCAACAAAACAATGCTAAAAACTATATCACAGAATGGTTGTAACCCAATATGGGCTAAAAACAAAATAGCAAAAACAAAACTATAACACAAATATATTTTAAAATTTATAATACAGATTGGTCTGTTTTAAAAACGCGACGACCTTCTCATAAAGAGAAGGTTGCGCAAACAGATGGAACAAGGATCTAGCACGGTAGTGCTGAGATCTTATAGGTTTGAGATGCGTGCACTCAATCAGAATGTGTTTCACTGTCAGGCGAACCTGGCAATGCTCACAGACTGGTTGAAACAGAATCAGCAGAAACCCTCTACCTATCTAAAGCCCACAATAAAACATACACCCCCAGAGACTCTACGATGAATTTAAATTGTTACAAGAATCATTCAACCTGTTAGCAAAGTCTCCTTCATTCTCTTTTCAGGCAGTCACAATGGCAGAAGCACAAGTTGTAACCTCATCAGATACCGAATCATCCGACGACGAGCAAGAAGAAAAATACACTGCTTTGACCGATTTTACTCTGAAGAAGCTGGCTACGTTCAAGAAAGCTATACTGGGTGTAAAAAGTCAATTAGAGTCGAAAATTGAAGGCATACAGAAAAAACAGGACGAAATCATTAAAAATCAACATAATTTGGAGACGAAGTTAAGTCAACTAACGCCAATAGTCAGAAGTACACCAATAAATACTCCGGACAGCTTAACACGCAGTATCCCTTCCACTAGCGTTGGCAATACGTCTATCTGTTTTTTTATTACAATAGTTAGGGTAAGAACATTTCATCCTGCACGTATTTCAATTGTGATTTTTGTTATTATCTATTTAGTTTTTTTGTTTTTTTTTCCAGTTTTGTGAGAAAAATATGTCCAATTCTGAAAGCAGCAGTGAAAGTTCGGAGTCTGTTTTCGCATGTGGAAATTCAGACAAATATAATACATATTTATTTCTGAAAAATTGTGAGAAACCGCCGAGCCCAGTATTCATGAAATTCATGGTTAGGGTTACTATAGATTGTAAAACCGAAAGTGCAACTGATGATGTAGACAATGACAATAAAAGCAATATGGATGTCAGTATCAGTGAAGAGAATGAAGTGGTTGATGATGGCTATGAAGCAGGTGACGACGACGAAGATTTTAATAACTTTTATTATGAACTAGATGACGACGATTTCTATGACGATTTCTATGATTTTGAAAATGTATGTGATTCAGGATATGAAGGAGATGATTAATTTGGTATAAAAATTTTAGACGTCACGCCCGGTGTCCAAGCAATTGCAAAGCTAAAGGAGCTATTGGGAAGAAATGAAGGTGGATCTTTTTAAAGATGTTATATCTGTGAGTGGTATTTCTCGTATTCTACTCTTTCGAATGGCCAAAGAAAGTGGATTCACATTTTCATCAATCGATAACACTAATAGAGATCTACACTAATAGAGATCTACACGAGTGTATCAAAACAAACATTGTGGGAGGACCTTCAATCATATTCACTAGATATCACAACGCTGGAGAAACATCCCTTTCGTCGAAACCCTGAGAAAATATGTAAATCCTGTGTTGGTTACGATGCAAACGCTTTGTATTTGAATTGCTTGTCACTTGAACTACCTGTATCATATTTTGTACGTTGGTTGCCAGTTGACCGTGAAAATTCAACTTCATTCAAAAGAGATAAATCCGAACGATACACTATCGCTTACGATTGGCTCGATTGGATAGCTTATCGAGACTCGCTATTTATATCTCACAAATTGAATTCAGGAAGTGAAAAGAGTGTAGGACCATATTTCGTTGATGGATTTGGGGAAAGTAATAACCTTGCTATGAATTTTATGGATGTTATTTTCACGCGTGTCCAAAAGAAAACTGCAACATATACAAAATTTGGAAAGATTTTCCGCTAAAAAAACCGCGGGGAAAAGGGTTTCAAAAAAAATTTGGGTTGGTTATTTAGTGAATTAATTAAAAAATTTTGGGGGAATTGTTTTAAAGGCATAACCCCAAAAACCCCTATATTCAAATTTCGATTTAAAAAAACAAAGTTAAACTAAAAAATAAAAAAAAAAAAAAATTTAAAAACCCCCAAAAGGGCAAAATCAAAAATTTCCGTGGTTTCCCCCAAAAGGGAAAAAAACAAAATAAAAACAAATTTAAAAAAAAATTAAAATTTTTAAAAATTTGTCGTTTAAAAAACGGACGATTCCGGAAAGGTTGGCAAAAGATAACAAGTTGAAGGTTTCTGTTTTATGGGTTTTTAGTGCGTAAAACTTCAAATGGTTTAAAAAGGGGCGCCTAAACTAGACTTTTAGCTTGGTTGGAGGAAACAGTTTTAAGGTGGGGAGGGCAAGCAAACCCAACCCCAAAAAACCCATTTCCTGTTGGCCAAAAGGTTTAAACCCCCAAAAAAATTTGGGTGGCTAAGTTTGTTTGTTTTAAGCTCCCATTTTTGGACTTTCAAAATTCTTTATTTTTTAAAGTGGGAAGGAAAGGCGGAAAGGGGGCCCAAAAAAATTTAAACCCCGATCGGCCGCTTTTCCCCCAAAGTAGGACGGGGGAAAAAAAGGGCAACCCCCTTTTTTGGGCCCAGAGAGCTTGTAAAATTCCGATTTTGGGGTAAAAGCGTGTTTGAATGTTTAAGCAAACGGAAACAAAATGATTCTTTTTTTAAAATTAAAACTGAAAGCTCACCGTAAAGGCAACAACCCCCTTTAAAGAGGGGGTTAAAGGAAAAAAGGGGTTCGGATTTCCCCCTGGGGCCCCCTTATCCCAGGAAAAGGATAGAAAGGACCCAAATCCCAAAAAACCCTTATTCAAGAAATTTAAATTAAAAATCGATTTTCCTGGCCCAAAAAAGGTTGAAGAAAAGCCTATCTAAATGGGCAATTCCAAAATATTTGGTTTTAATGGTGAATTTTGGTGGGCTTTCCCGCCGTACAAAATTTAACGGGACCCCAAAAGGTTGGGACAAAATTTCCCTTAAAGGTAAAATGGGATAAATGGGGGCCCAAACCGGATTTTTGGAAAATCCTTAATGGTTACTTAGTGGTCAATAAATTGGGCGAAATTTAGGGTTCGTTAGTCCTTACGGGTTTAACGGAAATTTGAAAAACCCAAAGGAAAAGCCCTGTTTAAATGGTTAAATTTAAAAAAGGGTTTTTAAATTAGGGAAAAATTTTTTGGGAGGCCCAAAGGGAATATTGGGGGAGAACCTTACGGCCTTTTAGATTTGGTTAAGATTATTTTGTTAAAATTTCCATTTTTTTAAAATTTTAATTTGGGGGAAAAGACGGACTCTCTGGAAAGCATCAGAGGAAAAGTTTGAGGATGAATTGAAAGAAAAATTACTTCCTAATGAATTAGCAATATCTGGAAGTGTGGTGAGCGTTGAACTATCTACTTCTAGATGGTTCACAGATATTGTATCCGCTTTACCCTTGATCCTGCGAATCCTATCCCAGACTGATTTGGTAGACGTACGACTGTTGATCCTTGACACGTACTCCTGCCATGACGACCTCTTTGCCTGGCGGATAGTCCGCCTGGCTTTGGCCCGTGCAATGCGAAAAGAGGCCACGTTGTCATCGGAAGGAGCACGTTCAAGCAATCATAAAGCACGATTACGTTCTTTCAGTGCTGTCTTGCAGTCTTCATTAAACCATGGTTTATTAAATCGTTTTGGAGTTGCCGAGGTTTTACGAATCGCCTGACCCGATACATCTTGTAAGATGGTGGTAAATAGTTCCATCGGGTCTTCTGCTTCATCTAGATCATGTTGAGGAAAAGAAGAAATGCAAAGCGCCTCAAAGAGGGGCCAATTAGCTTTAGAGAGTTTCCATCTTTATGGCCTGTCTACTGGTGAAGGACCATTATTCCGTAGAATAACAGGATAATGATCACTGTGGCAGAGATCGTCATGGACACTCCAAGAAAAATCTTGGAACAAAGATGGTGAGCTAATTGTCAGATCTAGATGAGAAAAGGTTTTTGTTCTTGAGCAGAAATATGTAGGCGATTCGTCATTAAAGATACAAAGATCGTTGTCATAAATGAAGTCAGCTATTAATTTTCCTCTGCTATTATCAGCTGGACTACCCCAGAAAGAATGATGACCATTGAAATCTCCAAGCAATATGCAAGGAGAAGGAAGCTGGGTAACAAGGTCATCCAATTCTCTAGGGTTTAAAGTTGAGTTAGGTGGCAAATAGATGGAGCAAAGGGTAATAGGCACGTGGAGTGTTACTCGCACGGCATTTACCTGCAGAGGAGAATTAAGTGTGATTTCGGACTGGGCAACGTTTCTATTGACAATAATAGAAACACCCCCCGAGACCTTATCATCACCTGTGCCATAATGGTGGTAGGAAACAAAATGTTTAAATGGCACTAAATGTAAATCCGTTGGTTTGAGGAATGTCTCTTGGAGACAAATAGCCAACGGATTATATTGTTGAATTAAAAGCTGAACTTCATTAAGATTATGACTTAAACCTCGACAATTCCATTGTATAATATTATTTTTTGGATGCATCGTCAGGGTGGTTTAATTGGACTACGAGGTTTGCGGCAAGGGGGGGGGTGAAGACTTCCGCATCAACCTCTGAAGCCTCCATATCTATACTATCAGATATGGCAGACTTCAAAAGATCCCTTCCTCCCTTTTTGGAGGAAGAGGATCCATGTTTCTTTGTAGGCTTGTCATTATGGGGAAGACTTTCACTGCGTTTTGCCCTGGACTGTTTACCAGTCCCCTTTGGCTGAACGTCTTTAGATAGCTGACTAACACTACTATCATCAGCACTTGACTTTTCAGTCTGGGGCGTCTGAGTTGCTGATGATGTAGATGTAGTTGCCTCAGGTGACAATAAGGCTAAAGACGGAGTTGGTACTCGCTTCAGCCAAGTAATGTCGGTCTGGCATTCTATTGATCGAGTAGAAGCTTTAACAACACTAACGAAAGTCTTCCCAGAAGGTGTAGATGGGGTTTCCCCTTCTACAGCCTTCCGCGCTTCGGGATAGGAAACCTTGGTTTCCACCTTCACCTTTTAGATTTGCTTTTCCAATTTCCACTTAGGGCAGTCCTTGGAAAAAGCGACATGGTTTCCACTACAGTTGCAACAGCAAGGAGTATCACTACAATCCTTGCTGTCGTGCCCGGACTTGCCACAACGTGCACATCGCAACGAACTTTTGCAAGTCCGAGTTCCGTGCCCGAAGCGCTGACAATTGTAACACCTGAGAGGGTTCGGTATGAATGGTGAAACTTTAATATTGAGATAACCTACTTTTATTTCTGATGGTAAATCGGGTCTATTAAAAAGAAGTATGAATGTATTAGTTGATATCATTTGGCCATCACGACGGATAGAAATACGATCTACGTTCGTGACGCCAATGTCTTTTAATTCTTCCATCATTTCCTCTGAAGAACATCCACTTAGATCGGGGTGTCGAACGACACCCTTCGAGGAGTTCAAAGAAGAATGTGGAGATACACTTATGGGAATATTTACCAAAGATGTTGATTTTAATAATAATTCAGAATGAATTTTTCGGTGGCATTCGATCAATAAAGACCCGTTACGAAGTTTTTTTTATCGATTTAGGTTCACTAGCTAAACCAGCTATTCCTTTGGAAATAGCAAATGGTGATAATGATGCTAAAGACCTCTCAGGGTTACTACTATTGATGACAAGAAACCGAGGCCAGGAATCACTAGACGAGCTAGATGATTCAGCAAATTCTGCCTCGGTTAGCCTACGTTTATTGGGGTTTTTTTTTTTGGGGGGGTTTAAAGTAGCCATGAAGAACATGTAGAAGATTCATCTCCCGAGACCCCCGACCACCACGGACCACGACCTCCGCGCAGGCTCGGCGCGGGACTCCAGCGCCAGCGCCCTAGGGGTAATCGGGAGATATACTCAGATAAAAAAGGGAATAAAAGTTCTGGATGGAGCAAATAAATTCCGAACTTTTATTTTATTTTTACCCAATTGGCCCAAGCCGCTGCTTCTGAGTCGGTGAATTGAATTGGAGGATAATGATATAATCTGTGATTAGAAAGTTTTATCTGTTCTGACCACCGACTCATAGGCTCAACACGACAAGCCGATTGACCAGTGTGGGCCACCCTGGCCACCCGTCTAGGAATCCCCTGGCCCAAAGTGATGTATTGGGAAGTATGTTACCCTCAACCACCAGGAGTCCATTCAAAACCGACACGGGTCGCACCTCACGGCAAACGAGGAGCCCCAATTCAGTCGCCTTTTACGACACGCAATGGGGGACGGTGGACCTATTCTTAACCCCGGTCCACTGGGGGATGTGAACACTTTCAAAGAACTAATCAAATCTAATTCCAAATTACGAAACTTTCTGCAGCAAAAAGACCTAAAGTTTTCTAGGACACACTCTCATCGAGAAGTGAAACAAAGCGATATACTCGAAGGTGTAGTTAATGACACTTTTTTCGGCATGGTGGAAGTCGACATCCACGTACCTCCTCATTTACGTAGTTACTTTGAAGAAATGAGTCCTTTATTCGTGACATCGAAAATACCATTTCAAAACATTGGAGAGCATATGCAAAAATATGCAAGGGATCAAAACCTAGAAGAAAATCACAAAACGCTTTTAGTGAGCGGGATGAAAGCGCGAAAGATTTTACTAGCGTCTCCCCTACTTAAATGGTATTTAGATCACGGTCTATCCGTAACTCGTGTGCATCAAGCTGTGGAATTCGGTAGAGAAAGATGTTTTAAATCTTTTACTGAGAGAGTTACAGATGCTCGAAGGATGGGTGACATTGATCCCGACGCACACATTAAAGCGGATGTAATGAGATTGATAGGGAATGGTGGCTATGGAAGTCTATTGATGCAAAAGGAAAAGCACACCTCTTTTAAATACGTGCACGGTGTACACAAAGCAAAATTACAAGTGAATAAAGCACAATTTGTATCGCTTACCGAATTACCTTCCGATAACTACGAAATTATTTCTTCTAAAAGACGAACTAACCTAAACTTACCCACTCAAGTTGGATTTTTTGTTTTGCAATAAGCAAAATTGCGAATGTTAGAGTTTTACTAAAACTTCTTGGACGTGTTTGCAGATCGAAGAGACTTCGAGTGTCTTCAAATGGATACTGATAGTTTATATTTAGCTATATCGGGAAATGATTTATCGGAGATAATACGACCCGAAAAGAAAGATGATTACAATCACATGCTACGAGGGTATTGTAATCAAAGCGATGTAATATCCGACGCCTCTAATCATTTCTTCCCCAGGACTTGTTGCGAGGAAAATGCAAAGCGTGATAAAAGAACGCCAGGATTATTTAAACTCGAAAGTCAGGGGGTTAAAATGATCTCCCTTAATTCTAAAACTTACGTTCTGCAGACGGATGAAAGAGACCCGGAAAAGGTGAAACTAAGTTCCAAGGGTTTAAACAAATCGTCGATTAATCAAGCTGTAAAGACTTACGAACGTGTTCTGAATGCTAAAGAGAGTCAATGCGCTGTGAATACGGGGTTCCGTCCCCGAGATAACACCGTATATTCTTACCAACAAGTCAGGTGGGGGATGTCATATTTCTATTGCAAACGAGTGGTGCAAAGTGATGGAGTATCAACAAAACCCCTCGATCTAGAACTTGTCCCCGCAAAACTGACGGATATTTCCTGATTGAACTTTTCATTTAAATTTTTTATACATTATTTATTACTAATTTTAAATAAGATAATCAATATTGTGAACAATAATATTTTCAATTAAATAAAATATGAATAAACATTAGTATCGATACCATATATCACGCAAATGTTGTTTTTTATTTTCCTGCCTCATCCATTGGAATAAATCATCGTTTGCAACTTATTGACTTTTCGTTCGGGAGGGTTCTTCTAGGGAGTTGATTGAGCAATCGGGTGTCGCAGTGGGGTTAGTTTCTTTTTCTCCCTCTTTATGATCGTCGGCACAAATGACTTGCTTTTGCTCTGTTTGTTGTTGGTGTTGTTGTTGTTGTTTTTGCAATGAAATCAACCGATCGTATTTTTCTCTGGAGAGCACCACCATCTCTCTGCATCCTCCAATTCTTTCCCTATTCGACATCGTCTTCGCTTTTATCACTGATAGAGTCACTGTTAGTATGTTGATTCAGAAGTTGAATCACTGGTTTTATTATCTCAGGTAGCAATGAACTAATTGACAGCAAGGATCTTCGCGTTGTCAAATGTCCTATGTTCTTATCGGCTATTTTTCGAATGTCAGTTTTATATTTTGTGAGTTTCTTTTTAGTAGAATACAGAATCTTGATCACGCCTTTTAACACATTCAATATTATTTCACACAACGCGTTCATCTCCGAAATCGAAATGGTTTTTATTACAGCTATCCTTAAATCATTAGACCTAGTCTCACTGAGAAATTTTAAAAATAACTCGTGTTGATGAAGACGAATCATGTGGGCTGGTAGATCGTTAGAATTTCACCCGGGAAAATATTAGTTCGCAACTGATAAGATGTATTCCCATGTGGACTGAGATCGACGAATAAGTAGCTGTATGGTGTAGATGTAGCTTTTTCGTATGAATCTAAAAAGTAACCAATTTTCCCAGGAAACATCTGTCGACCGATACTCTTTATCTGTAATCCATCTCGCCTATTACGAAAAAGCACCATATAATGCGCGTTCAGAGAGATGGTTCTAGCGAATTTACCTTGCTGAGAGCAAAACACATTATGAGATATCATGCAAACCGAGATGTTTTTATGATGACTTAAAGTTGTAAAAATCTTGCACATCAGATGACTCGATGACACTTCTTCTGTTAGATCATCGATTACTAGTAATTTATGACTGCCGTCCGTACTAACCCAATCGAGTAGGCAGTCTTCGGTGGGTAAACCTTCTTGAAACACTATCTTCGACTCAACCTCGTTTTCTATCTGTTCAAAAATAGGTTGCCAATAAGAATATGCGAACATCACTTTAGATACTGTTGTGTCGTACATTTGGTTAGCGTTTTGGATTAATCGTTTCAGAAATGTTGTTTTCCCTGATTGAGTGCATCCGGATATAAACATTGTAGATGGACTTTTGAGTTTAAACAATGTATCCTCCATCTCCATTTCGTTAATCTAAGGTTGATAAATGAATTCGAACATTATCTGCACACGTTTTTGTATTCAACTGAGATCTGTTGACGAATGAACGGCATGAATGTTAAGAGTCTCTTCCACTCAGGGAGCGATAATCTGAAATCGTCTTCTTCATTCGAGAATATCAGGTTTAATTTAGCTCCGCAACATGATGCACGCAACAAACCATCATACGAATATCGGATGAA
>JAUJPP010000011.1:7844117-8000807 GCA_030562195.1 Nipponacmea schrenckii
GAAAATTGTTACTGTAGATGTCAGAGAGGTAATAGATATCTGTCCCTTAAATATGTACAAAAACTTAATTGCTTTGAAAGGTTATCCAATTGATATGTGGAAGTGAAGCTATGTATAGGTTTTGGTTAAGTTTAATTTATTCTTGTACTTGGCAATTCTATTCTTAAAGGGAAACTATTCTCTATTTAATCTTATAGATTGTGTTTTCCTCATCTTTACCCACTCAGCAAAATGTTTTTATACGCCCACATTATAATTTGGATGTATATTGTCATCGCCCCTGTCCGTCTGTCTGTCCGTCCGGCAAAAATTTCTTGTGGGTGCGATAGAGGCTACAATTTTTATCCGATCTTCACAAAACTTGGTATGTGTCTTTGGTATCATAATATCTCGTTTCCTTTCGAAAACCAGCTTTCTGACTTTTACGGTTGATGAGTTTTGTCCTCTAACATAGAGAAAATCTGTCAAATTCAACTTGTGGGTGCGATAGAGGCTACAATTTTTATCCGATCTTTACAAAACTAAATGGTAGGGTCTTGTTATGGAGTCTGGTACTTTGGTTTGTTTGTCTATTTTCAGCTCAAAGATGTCAAAGCGAATTATGGACAGTCTGTTACCAGCAAGACCGAAGAGAGTTAAGAAACCTCCAAGCAGATTTGATAAAATTAGTTCTCAACCCTCCACTAGTAATTCTGCTCCAAACTCTGCATTTTCAAAGGCAAAGGTTTCAAATCATCTTTCAACAAGTGCTGCAAGGCCTCCAGCAAACATTGAAATGGACATTCAGTCTGGTGAGGACGAATTTGACGATTATGACTCAATTGGGCCTCAGGACAATTTGAAAGATATAGTGAATGAAACGGTTCAGACCTCTATTAATGAAATTGTGCCCATAATAACTGAAAAGGTGGCCGAGGCAGTTTTGAGTCAGATGCCACAACAAGCTCAGCCTGTTTATGATGAAATGACTGTGCCAGATTGGTTACAAAGCACAAATCAGAGATTAATTTATCAGCCTCCAGGTAATAGTAGCTATAATATGCACTTATCCAAACCGCTAACATTGGGTATTGACCCTAAGGTCAAAGCTAAAATCTGGGCCAATGAATTTGTAGATTTCAATTTGTTGATAGGGAAAACAGCACCACAAAAATTTGTAATGAAGCAGGAAGGGGACGAGATAGCATTCCAACGGGAGGGCAAGGCTGCAGGTAACATTGACAGTTTAAATCAAGGGGTTAGGGCATTTTTCGTGTTTGTTAGCATATACACTGAAAAACATCCACGAGAATGTGGTAATTTAATGAAATATGCGTCAATCATATTTGACCTTAGGGAACAAGCAGGAGAAAATGCAGCTTTGTGGTATGACTTATCATTTCGAGAATTAAGACACTCCACGTTAGTCCCCTGGGAAATCATTAACTTAGAAATCTACCAATTAGCAGCAAATAAAGGCATGGATGCGAAATTCCGACATAATTTCAAACGATATGATACACGTAAACCTAGAGTTGATAAGGATAAGGCAATAAAATTCTGTTGGCAATATAATAGGACAGGCTCTTGTGCCTGGCGCAATAATTGCACTTTTCGACATATCTGCCAAACTTGCAAAGGACGACACAGTCAACTCCAATGTCCACAACTCGACAAACACAACACAGGACCAAAAACAGACACTTCCAACGTCAAAAAATCAAACCAACCAACTGCTAAAAAATCCTTTGATACAAAATAAGGCAACCACTTCCACGGTTGTGACTCCTGTTGATCCTACCTTATTAGATCAGTGGTTAAGTGGATATGATAAGGATCTTACCAAGTTTCTCATTGACGGCTTCACATTCGGTTTTAAAATCCCTTATACGGGCAAGCGAACATTCTGTGACTGTACCAATCTTAAGTCAGCGTTAGCAAATATTGATATAGTGAAACAAAAAATCAGTAAAGAGCAAAAAGCAGGGCGTATCGCAGGCCCCTATTCAATAACAGACTTACCGTTCGAAGATATTCATTTGTCACCATTGGGGCTAATCCCTAAGAAATCCCCTGGTGATTTCCGCATTATTCACCATCTTTCATTTCCGGAAAATTTGTCTGTTAATGATTTCATACCATATGAAGACTGTACTGTACAATACCAAACAATTGAAACTGCGATTAATTTTATTCAACAATGTGGGAAAGGCTGTTATTTGGCAAAAATTGACATAGAAAATGCTTTCAATCTAGTACCCATTCATCCTTCAGACTATTCGTTTTTAGTTTTGAAAATTGAAAATGATGTCTATTTTGATAAAACACTTCCCATGGGGTTGAGTTACTCATGCAATTTATTTCAAAAGTTAAGTTCTGCACTACAATGGGTGGCTCAACACAAATTAAATTCTCCCTACACAGTCCATGTGTTGGACGATTTTCTTTATGCCACATATTTAAAGAACTCAAGAGTTGAATTTTACACAGACAATCTTGCAGTGGTTTACATTATAAACAAACTCTCATCAAAAAATATAACACTTATGTCATTGGTTCGTAGGTTGGTCGGCAGCATGCTCAAATATAATATTCTCTTTAAATGTAAACATATCCCTGGTGTTAAGAATGTCGCAGCTGATATGTTATCTCGATTGCAGGTCGAAGAATTCAAAACTCAGTTTCTACAATTCCAAGAAGACGCAACCAACCATTAACACATTACGTTACAACTTCTGACCTCAAAATGACAGCTCAAAAATTATCTCTTCATCTCTTGCTCCATCCTCACAAGCAACATATAAGCTAGCTGTAGGTTTCTTTAAAAACTTTATGTTTCACTATTTTCCAGGAAAAACCAATTTTTCCTAATTCAGTAGAGCATCTGACACTCTTTATAGCCTTTTGTCATCAGAGAGATTTGTCTGCCCGCTCTGTCAATGGTTATCTTTCTACACTCAGTTACTATTCTCAGCTTTTCAATTACCCAGTTTATACGAAACATTTCGTGCTCCAAAAAATGATGCAAGGCTACAAAAAGCTTAAAGAACTTCAGATATTAGGCTACCCATCACACCAGTAATATTAAAAATCTATTATTCAGTCTTTTCAACATTTAGGTTATTCAAAATACTTGACTGTAATGCTTAAAACTATGTTTCTAATAGCATTCCATGGTCTCTTACGAGTAGGGGAGATAACTACTACAGGACAACAATCCACACATGTGTTAAGGATCCAAGACTTAACAATAATGTCGACGCATCCTCCCTCCATAAATATTAAAATGTCTCATTTTAAACACAGTGGCGATAAGCCTGTGGTGATCGCGTTTAAGGCTTCTTCAAACGTACAATACTGCCCTGTTCACACATGTTGCAATTTTTAGCTATGCGAGGACCCCGTCTCGGTCCATTATTCCAATTTCCAGATGGTCATGCAGTATCTAGAAACTTTTTCACTACCCATTTGCAGTCATCATTAAAATGGGCTGGTCTAGACCCAACTAAATTTAAAGGTCATAGTTTCAGAATAGGGGGCGCAACCCATGCAGCCATGATGGGATTGAATGACCAACAAATTATGCATATTGGACGATGGAAATCCACAGCCTACAAAAGATACATTAGGATCCCTGCCATCTCTTTATAATTAAGTTCTTTTGACAGAGGTTTGTGCTAGGCCCTATTCTCTGTCGACGCCTGCGGCCTTGTCCTTGTATAGGAATGGGGGGGATTGCATCATGGATCGCTTTAGTTCAGGTCTTCTTCTGAGGAGTGTGCTAGGCCTCTCCTCCGGACTTCTTTTGTTAGTCTATAAGTAATCGATCTATGGTGCATTCTATGGCGGTTTTATTAACCCATTTCCTATGATGATAATCATTGTTTGTACATATGTTAAATCATTATATGTTATTGCTGTTTTACGTTTAATTTGTCAAATAAATGGCCTTTATCAATCCATGCTGGGTTGTTTATGGGGTGTGAGGGAGGAGGAACAAATAATCATTTTAGAAGTAAAATAAATTTGTTGCAGACCGAAGCCTCTTTAGGAGTTACGTGCCCTTGCCGCTAGAGGACTCGTCCTCTCTTAGTTTGGTGCCTTCAAGGTCTGTACTCCTTTTCGGCGCTTTATCAAATTAAAACCCTGGAAAGTTTGGATAGATTGATAGTTGCCATTTATTTATTCTGTTTGGTGGTGCCAGATATTTTTTCGGTTGGCGGTTTTTATTAACCCTATTCCTATGATGATAATCATTGTTTGTACATATGTTAAATCATTATATGTTATTGCTGTTTTACGTTTAATTTGTCATTTAAATTAATGGCCTTTATCAATCCATGCTGGGTTGTTTATGGGGGGGGGGGGGTGAGGGAGGAGGAACAAATTACATTTGTGTGGTCTTGCAGTTCATGATTCCACTGCTAGTTCTCCATATCTCCATAGATATCCTATAAATAACTAGATCGCTCACGTGATCTTTTCAGCGCGTAAATTGGCTTCACTTCCGGTTGTGGGCAAAACAGCGGCAAAATGGTGGCTTCGTGTAGTGCTTTCAACTATACAAACAGATACAAGTCAGGATCTTCCATCACGTTTTACAGGTAGATTCAATGTTCAAGATCTTTTGTTAACATTGTCTGGTCAAAAATACCAGTTGCAGAATTTTACCACTATAGATTCATAGCTTGAAACTCCAATATAATCCAGGCAACACCAAGGCAGGGGTAGGCCTAGTCCTACCTACTACTAGTACTAGGCCTAAAAACTAATGCTGTTCTTCTCTAGTAAACTACTAGTTAGATCTAGGCCTACTGCCTGACAATTTTGATTTATTAATTGAAATATTGGAATAATACCACTTTGTTTATAAATTGAAACTGATTAGGCTTACGCTAAGCAAGGTCTATGCCTATGGGTAGAAATGTTTTTTTTTTCATTGTAATGCAATTTAATGGCCCTTGTACAAGATGAGTTACATTGCATGTTGAAAATGGTCTCCATTTTTCAATTGATAAATTTAAATGGCTAGCTTGGCCTTTATTACTACACAGTTATCATAGGGGCCAAATAATTGAATTAAATTTAGTAATGATGAAGACATGTTTGCTTGTGACAGACATTATTATAGATGAAATATTATGTCAATTGTTAGGCAATACTATTCACAGATCTTCTTTAATTATAGATTTCCAAAAGATGACGGCCTACGCAAAATTTGGTTAGTAAACATGAGACGTTCTGGTTTTCAACCATCTTCATCTTCTGTCATTTGTTCTTGCCATTTTGAAGAAACATGTTTTGTTAAAAAGGGAAACACATTTTTGAAACCAGAATCTGTTCCAACCATATTTGATTTTCCTTCTCATCTACAGGTATGTCTTTGAGCCTTTTTTTTCTTCAACTTTTTACATATATAAAATTAATTACAACTCAATATGGGTATAAAAAAGTATAAGAAAACAAGGTAACCAGGCAATTAACCCATAAGATTTTTACTGATATATTCAGTAAAATCTCTGAGGTGTTCAATCCTTTAACTCAGGGTCGCTCCATTGTTTTCTGAAGATGTTTTCCAAAGAAGTTTGATCAACTACCAGTACCAGTATTAGATTGGAAGATTTACCAAGTCAGAACATAAGTGTGCTCTGAAGTTTTAAGTCCAACTAATAATAACTACATGGTGGATTCAGAGTTGAAGTTGATAGACATTCCATAACTAAATGAGACTTTATAGTTTTATTATTCTATTGAACAGTTTTTTATTAATTATTATAATGTCAGAAAAGGGTAAAATTACTTCTGCAGTGGGGGGAGGTCCCAAAAGTCAGGATATAGAAAATGAGAATTCTAATGAGGCATCAGGTAGCACTAATGCAACAGGTCAGTCAGTTTTAGAAGAACTGAAGTCTAAGAGGAAATTGCTAAGAGGCAAGATTACTAGGTCCATAACTAGAGTTCGTACAGCCATACGCAAAGATGAGACAAATTGTAGAAGGTTTCATAGAGAATTAGATGAAATTCGTAAAAATTATGCTATTGCTTGTCAATATCACAGTGAATTGTATGATTATTATGATGATTCTCATGCAGGACGTTTAGATCAATGGGAGACAGACCTTACAGATGATTTGTATAGTATTGAAGAAGAAGTTGAAGATTATATTAAGAGTTTACAGATAAGTGGTAAACAGAGTCAGCTTTCTTCAGATAGGTCTATGGTATAAGATAATTCAGCTGTTATTGATACAGAGAGAAGGGAGACAACTCCAGTTAAAAATGATTTACAGTCTTCAGTTAACGAAGAAAGAGGAAGTCTTCATTCAGAGTCCTCCACATCTACACAACATCCAGCATCTACTACATTAGTTAATAATAGTTCAGTTAGTTTTGAAAGTCAGGTTAGTAGGTCTGATTCTTGGATTGATGAATTAGTTGAGTTTCAAGAAACAGTATTACCTTCTTCAGTTTCTGAAATGTCAGTTGCAGATGCTCTGTATAGGATTGAAGCCAGTAGAGATATACCAACACTTAAATTATTCAAGTTTGATGGAAATCCTTTGAGTTATATTGAGTTTATGGATAAGTTTAAGATTCATATTCATGACAAGCCACATTTGTCTGATGATGTCCGTTTGATACAGCTTAAGATGCATATAACAAGAGAAGCTGAAAGGTCTATTTCTGGACTGGGGTCATCTGGTTCCATGTATGCTACAGCCTGTAAAACCTTAAAGGAGCAGTTTGGTCAGTCAAGTGCTATTGCTCAAGCCCATATCCAGAAAGTAACCAAGATGGGAAAGATTCCTAACTCAGATAGACAGGGACTGAGAGATTTGTCCATTGATGTAATTAATTGTATTGCTGTTTTGGAAAAGATCCAGTATTTTTCAGACATTAATGCCAAGGTGAATTTGATAAAGATAATAGAACGTCTTCCTGATCGTTTAATGGAGAAGTGGAAAAATTCAGTTCCAGATATACGAAGTAAAGGTGAAGTTCCTTCCATAATGCATATTAGCCGCTTTCTTCGTAAACAGGTAACCATTGCCTTTGATCCAGATTTTGGTAAAATGGAGAAGAGTTACAAGAAATTTGATAGCAGTTCTCGAGACAGTAATTTCCAAAGGAACAAGCCTAAAGGTGTTCATTCAGCTCAACCTGAGAAGAGAAGTTTAAAATGTTTTATTTGTCTTGCTGGTCATAGAGTTTCAGATTGTCCTACATTTATTGATAGTTCGATTCAAGATAGATTTAAACTTGTTAGTGATAATAAATTTTGTTTTAGTTGTTTAGTCAAAGGACATCGTACCGCTGAATGTCGTTCAAAGGTATCCTGTGGAAAAGATTCTTGTACGAAGAAACATCATTATTTACTACATACTGACCCACAACCTGCTAGTAGTACCATTCCTGTGAAGCCAGTACTGGATAGAAGAAGCATTCTACCAGTTGTAAGAGTTATGTTTAGATCTTGTCATGGAAATTATAGGCAAGGTAATGTTTTAGTTGATTCTGGAGCAGGTACCTCTATTATTGGGAAAAAACATTTGCAAGGGCTTTAGGCTTGCAAGGTCCCATTCAACCTTTAGATCTTTCAGTTGTGGGAGGAGATAGATTTCAAGTTTCAGGTAGTCGTAGATTAGATTTCTCGATTTCGAATTTGAATGGAGGAGAAGATTACCAGATTGAGGCTCATGAGATTGAAGAGACAATTGTTAGTGTAGAACCTCTTGATAGGCCTTGGTTGAAATGTTTTAGTCATTTGTCAGATTTAGAGTTCCCTCACAAAGCTGGTCCAGTTGATTTGATTTTAGGTGTTCAGTACAGCCATTTATTTGTTGATTTAGAATGTCGCACAGGATCACCCTTTGAACCAATAGCGTAATTTGGAAGTTAACAAGGTACCAACTATTTATCGCCTTCTCCGAGTTACATTTGGAGATAAGTCTTCACCTGATATGGCCAGTTATGTGATGTTACATTTAGCAGATACTTATAAAGATGAATATCCTTTAGCATCAGAAGTGTTAGAAAGGGACAGATACATGGATGATTTGATCCATTCTTGCTCATCACCTGAAGAAGCCTCAAATAGAATTAAGGATTTAGATGAGATATTAGCCTCAGGAAGTTTTAAGATCAAAGAATGGTATTCTTCATCGAAATTAGTTCGTCAAAAGCATGCACTTTATTTTGAAAGTAAAGGACTTAGTCTTGATGCCTTTACAAAGAGGAATGTCCTGTCTAAGATGTCAATGCTTTATGATCCTCTAGGTCTAGCATCACCTGTCACTGTAAAAATGAGAGTTTCTATGCAGGATATTTGGAGATCCAAACAATATGATTGGGATGATACCATACCAGATGCCATGGTTAATTTATGGAAGTCTCATTTTAGAGAAATAGAGAATTTGAAAACTATAGAATTTCCAAGATGTTTAAAGCCACAACATGTTCAAGGTTTAGCAGAATTACATATTTTTACTGATGCCAGTATCACCGCTTATGGTGCAGCAGCATATATAGTTTGGTCAACACCAAATGGAGATGAAGTTAGATTGGTAGCTGCAAAGGCAAGAGTTGCGCCTCTCCGTCAAAGCACTATACCAAGACTTGAGTTGATGGCGATGTTAATTGGTGCACGATTGGGAACTACCATTATAGAAGAGTTTAAATTAAAACCAGGAAAAGTTTATCTTTGGTCTGATTCTAAGATAGTTTTAAATTGGATTCGTTCTGAGTCAGTTACGCTTAAGGCATTTGTAGGTGTTAGAGTGTCTGAGATACAGTCTATGTGGGATTTGTCATGTTTTCGTTATGTTCCTACAGATATGAATGTTGCTGATGATTTGAGTAGGGGTATTTCAGTCAATAAGATGATAGGTCGATGGATAAATGGTCCAAGTTTTCTTCATCTCCCTAAAGAAGAATGGCCGAATGAAGATATAGAACCTATTATAGAAGATACAGAGAAGAAAAAGTTCAAGCAAGTATCAGTTGTTATTGAAGTTCAACCTGTTTTTGATCCATCTAAGTTTTCGAATTTGAATCAGTTGTTTAGAGTTACAGCCTATTGTTTAAGGTTTATATTTAATTTGAAGTCTAAGTCTGAAGACAGAATCAAAGGATGTTTACAGCCACAAGAGATAGAGAATGCTGAAACTTATTGGATATCTACAGTACAGACTACTAGTTTGCAGAATTGGGAAGAAGGTTACAAAGATTTAGCTCCCTTTATGGATAAGAATATTATTAGAGTTGGTGGTAGATTGAGACATTCTCCATTATCTTATGATCAGAATCATCCTGTATTGTTACCAGACAGTCATTATATTTCTAGGTTAATTATGTTAGATAGTCATTGGAAATTAGGTCATGTAGGTTCAGAGAGAACATTAGGTGAAAGCAGAAAGAAATTTTGGATTCTTAAAGGTAGGAATCTTGCTAAGTCAATTGTTAGGAATTGTGTTGTCTGTCGTAAATTGCGTCAACCAGCTCATTCAACTTTAATGGCCGATTTACCATCTGAGAGGTTAAAGCCGATGTCACCACCATTTTACGTCACAGGTGTTGATCTTTTTGGTCCTTTTAATTTGAAGTATGGAAGAAACAAAACCATCAAGGCATGGGGTGCTATATTTACTTGTGCCACAGTCCGAGCCATACATTTGGAAATTGTTAATGATTTATCAACCCAGTCATTTTTATTAGCTTTACGCAGATTTGTTGCTTATCATGGTTGGCCTTCTGTAATTTTGTCAGATAATGGGAAGAATTTTGTCGGTGCACAGCGAGAAATAAGAAGATTTTATGAAGAAGGCAAGAAACAGATTGAAGATTATGTAGTTCTTCATCGAGTGAAATGGAAATTTTCTACGCCACTTAGTCCACATCAAGGGGGAATATATGAGAGTTTAATCAAGCAGGTTAAAAGATCTTTACAAGTTGCCATTGGTCAACAAATCCTCAATTGGAATGAGATGTCCACAGTTTTTGCTGAGATTAGCTGTCTTATTAATAGCCGTCCCATAGGATATCGTCCGGATAATCCCAATGATCCTCAGCCTATTACACCAAATCATTTTATTATTGGTAGATCTAGCATAGATGTCCCACAAGGTCCTTTCGATGAAACAAGGAATCTTAGGAAAAGGTTTTAGTTCGTCCAAAGATTGGTTCAGCAGTTTTGGAACAGATTTATTAGGGATTATATTGGAAAACCAAGAATAGACAGATAAATGTAAATGATGTTGTCCTGTTAGTTGATTCTTCATCACCTCGTGGAAAATGGGATTTAGCCAGAGTAATCGAAGTATATCCTGGAGCAGATGATATTGTTCGCAATATGAAGGTGAAAACCAAAACTGGAGAATTCAAACGCTCTGTCCAGAAATGTTGCCTAATTTTGCCGTCTGATGATAATTAGTTCTCTCATTTTCGTGGGGTCCCGAGGGTTGTTTTGAATAGAATATTCATGTCGTTGTTTTACGCGTTAAGTTGATGCAATAAGCCTCTCCCTGTATGTTTATGTTAAATAACCGCTCCCTTGTACTTTTCCCTCCGCCATTTTTGTTGTAAGCCCCATTTGCAGAATGTACTCACCAGACTTGAGAAGCTCTAATTGGGTTTTTATAATACATTAATTTATGAATACTAAGGAGATCCACTCTTCAGGTTAATTATTAAAACGTTTATTATGTTAATTTACTTGTGACAGTGTGTTTATCGCATATTTTGAACTTGAAATTTGGTGTCATTGAAATGCAGATTTTCAACCGAGCACGTGCTACACGTTAATATACTATTATGTCTACTTATTAGTCATGTATTTTCAATATATTATTGTCATTGTGCAGACAGTTCATGTGAAAAGTTTCAGATTTGCAATTTGATCAGGTTATATAGTTCATTAGTCAACATATTATGTTCTATTAAGTTGTGTTAATTCAATGTTCTTTCTTCTGTATTTGCAGAATTTGTGTAACTTCATGAGTTTGAGTTATACACAACTACTATGTTGTATTGTTAATTGTTGATGATGATGATGATGGTTAATAATTAATAATATATTCAGTAAAATCTCTGAGGTGTTCAATCCTTTAACTCAGGGTCGCTCCAGTTACTGAAAGTCTAAAACGTATTGGACATTCTTCCCCTACAGTACTTTCTTGTATAGATCTCAAATCTGCATTTTTTCCCTACCACTTTCTCCAACTGCTCAACAATACACAGGAATTTCCTCATACACAGGAGGAAAACATTATTAGACTTGCACAAGGATTATCAATCTCACCAGCAAATTTGATGATGATATCATTGTATTTTCCAAAGATGTACACAAACATTAACTACATAGTAACCTAGTATTAGCAGCTCTCATAAAATAAGGACTTAAAATTGCTCCAAACAAATGTAATTTCTTTAGGACATCAGCCATATACATGGGTCATTACCTCTCAATTAACAATGAACATCTACTAACCATCAAACCTTTATCAGATAGATGTCAAGAGATCTTAAATTTACCAATTCCTAAAACTAGTCGAGAAGTAAAGCATTTCATAGGTGCAGTAACATATATTGCAAATTTTCTGCCCAAATTACAAGAAATATTAAAACCATTGCACCAAATGTCTAATAACAAAAATGACACATTTGAATGGACAAATGAACACACACTAGCCTTCAATAATGTTAAACAATTATTAATTGAACCTCCAATATTATATACTCTATAAAAAAAAAATTTCGAGAATCTGTGTATTTCTTGCCACAAACAAATACTACACATTAAAAACTAACTAGTGGACGAATATACCCCAAGGTTAAAACAGACTTATGGGTATTTTCGTCCACTTTTTTCCTGTATGATAAAAATTTTTGCATCAATTAATCTTCTTTTTTGTTATTAACTATTAAAAATAAAATTGAAATCAAACACGCGTTATTCTTTTTTTTTTTACAGAATGCCTAGAAAAAGCAAACATATTTACGGTAAATATGTTATAAACAAGTTAGAGTCAGCTGTAACTGCCGTTAAATGCGGTCTGTCATTAAAAAAAAGGCAGCCGAAAAATACGGAATTCCCAAAAGCACCACTCGGGACCATGCTTCTGGGCGCATTTTGCCCGAAGCACGCTCTGGCCCACCGACTGCAGTCCCAGCAAAGGTGAAGGAGGAGATTGTCGGTAAAGTACTTAATGCAGCCGAAATGGGTTTTGGTGTAACCAAACAGCAACTTATTCTCAAAACTGCCAGATATGTCAGACAAGCTAACATTAAAACCCCCTTTAAGAGTGGTATACCCGGAGTTAAGTATAAGTGTGAGGTAAGTGTTAAGTGTGTTTCATGTTCAAAGACCGTGAGGAAGAATCAGCATGCCACCAGTTGTGACATAAAGATGTGTGAAAGATGGACTCATTTTAAGTGTAATAAAATTATTTCTAAAAGAAGAATTTGTGACATGTGTGAAAGATGGACTCATCTTAAGTGTAATAAAATTATTTCTAAAGAAGAATTTGTGACATGTGTGAAAGATGGACTCATCTTAAGTGTAATAAAATTATTTCTAAAGAAGAATTTGTGACATGTGTGAAAGATGGACTCATCTTAAGTGTAATAAAATTATTTCTAAAGAAGAATACTTTTAGTATGTGGAAAAAGCAGACGAATTTTCGTACACGTGTTGTCACTGTGCTACTCCATGTGGTAATATTGCGATTACTCCACCCAGGCTCAATTTAACCGAAGTTTCTCATGGTAACTTCTCCATCAACTTATCAAACATTGACGATCTTGTTAGCAGCAGTATTCCTGAACCAAATGATCTCACCCTCCCAGGTTTTTTCTGTAGAAAATCTCATAGCAAGTGTGTGCCAATTGTAAGATAGACGAAAAACCAGACATGTGCCTGTTAAATTTATTTTTATCGTCTTTTAAATTTTTTAAATTACCAAATTATTTCAAACATTCCTTGGCTCAAGAAAGGGGAAAAAACTAAGAAACTTAAAACCTTGGTTAATCCAAGTTAAAAATTTAATGTCGACGCATCCTCCCTCCATAAATATTAAAATGTCTCATTTTAAACACAGTGGCGATAAGCCTGTGGTGATCGCGTTTAAGGCTTCTTCACTCGTACAATACTGCCCTGTTCACACCATGTTGCAATTTCTAGCTATGCGAGGACCCCCTCTCGGTCCATTATTCCAATTTCCAGATGGTCATGCAGTATGTAGAAACTTTTTCACTACCCATTTGCAGTCATCTTTAAAATGGGCTGGTCTAGACCCAACTAAATTTAAAGGTCATAGTTTCAGAATAGGGGGCGCAACCCATGAAGCCATGATGGGATTGAATGACCAACAAATTATGCATATTGGACGATGGAAATCCACAGCCCAACAAATTATGCATATTGGACGATGGAAATCCACAGCCTACAAAAGATACATTAGGATCCCTGCCATCTCTTTATAATTTAGTTCTTTTGACAGAGGTTTGTGCTAGGCCTTATTCTGTGTCGACGCCTGCGGCCTGAAGCACATATGTCTGTTGACGAACAGATAGTACCTCTCAAAGGGCATCATTCATTGAAGGTGTATATGGAGAAAAAGCCTAACAAGTGGGGATACAAAATGTGCTCTGCTGGAGCATCGGGGTATATGCATAAATTTTACGTTCAGGGAGATAACCTCATGACCAGATTTGGCAGAGGGCATAGGAAAGAGCGGTGAGGTTGTCCTCAATCTGGTGACAAATTTGCCAAGGGAAACCCACATTTACTTCGACAACTATTTTGCCTCCCCTGACCTTCTCCTTGATCTGAAGAAAAGAGGGTTTCATGCCACTTGCACATTGCGTGCAAATAGACAGAGGCAGTGTCTCACCTTGACAGAAAAACAGTTCAAGGAGAAAGGCAGGGGTTCTTATGATTACAGATCAGCTGATGGCGTGCTGATTTGTTCTTGGTATGACAACAAGGTTGTGAATGTATCATCCAACAAGTGTTCTGTGCATCCAACGGAAGTGAGGTGATATGACCAGAAGACCAAAGAATATATTAATCTTGAGTGCCCTGCCCTCATAAAGTCATACAATAAGTGTGGGGGGTGTCGACAAGTGCGATATGATGCTCTCCTTGTACCGCATCAAAATGAAGAGCAGAAAATGGTACAGGCTTCTAATATTCCATTTAGTTGACTTGGCCTGTTCAAATGCATGGCATATTGAGAAGGCAGTGACAGGACAGAGGTCGAAGTATTACAAATTCAAGCTTGTCATTGCTGAATGTCTTGTTCAGGGAGCTGTAAATCCTCAGCCTACACAGAAATATGCAATGCCCATCATCCCACAAGACATTCGCAGTGCCAAGCATGTGCCTGACCATGTCCGATTTGATGATGTCAACCATTTGTCCAGATTAGTAGCAAAGATCCCATAGAATTTCAAGTACCCAAATTGCTTGCGCCGCACTAGGTTCTTCTGTGTTAAGTGCAGGATGTACCTCTGTCTTGCTGCTGGCACTGACTGTTTCTATATTTGTCACTATATATATATCACTTGGTGGACTAAAAAAACAAATCAGTTGCTCAAGTCATCAAGAACAAATAGACAATTCTGCTGATTCTGATGGTGCATGTATTTGATGATGATCATTTGTCTCATGATGTGATGTTGAAAAGCTTCATGCAAATATAGTTTTAGATAGGTTTCGTTTTAGTTTATTGTAGAAGTTTAAAGGTTTCTACATGTATTGTAGTTTAGAGATGGATATAAAGTAGTTTAAAAATGGTTTTACAATTTTAGCTTTGAAGTCAGTCTTTTAGCATACTATCGCTCCACGTGAATGAACCTCACCTATGTGAGGCAAATAAATCTCCCAAAATTTTTAGGGGGTGACAAAAAAATGTTTTTTGTTCTAATGACCCAAAAAGAAGTACACTTACCAAAATTAAAATTTTGAAATGATGGGAAAGGGTTCATGCTTTAAAGGGTTTATATTAAGCCTCATGCTGTTCACTTTATCACTGTTCAAGGTTTCAAGTTCCTTCAGTTTTTCGTGGACAAGATATTTTATTGCAGACCTATTATTCAGATGTAAATCTACCATGCCCAACTTTGGTATTGGCACGTTTAGAACGGAACAAGACTATTATTCCTATAACAAACACCACTGATAAGACCATTCACATAAAAGCATGTGACACATTATTTTATGCACAGATAGCTGATATTCCAGCTTGTAACGCTGGCTCTAACACTACGCCTGACACTAACAACGTAACATATCAAAATGTTCGTGAATCAATTGATCTTTCTAAGTCTGTTCTAAATACACAGCAAAAATAATCATTCTATCAAATATTACATAAATATCACGAAGCATTCAGTTTCAAAGGTGAAAAAAGGTCACTGCCCCTCCTGTTCAAGTAGATATTGAAGTAGATACTATTTATCCATTTTACATCTGTCCTTTTACAGCTACAGAGTCTGAAAGAGCAGTTATTGACAAGGAACTATAGAAATTAGTTTCATTAGGTATTTTGGCTATTGGTTATCAGCCATACACAAGTCCAGTTCTAGTTCTTCCTAAGAAAAGCTCAAACGACAAAAGAGTTGTTGTCGATTTCTGATATCTGAATTCTAAAATCAAAAGATACAACCACCCATTTCCATTGGTTACTGAAAGTCTAAAACGTATTGGACATTCTTCCCCTACAGTACTTTCTTGTATAGATCCCAAATCTGCATTCTTTTCCCTACCACTTTCTCCAACTGCACAACAATACACAGGAATTTCCTCATGCACAGGAGGAAACATTATTAGACTTGCACAAGGATTATCAATCTCACCAGCAAATTTTTAATCAACAGTTGATGATGTTCTCTCAACTTTTGCATAGCACATCATGATGATGATATCATTGTATTTTCCAAAGATGTACACAAACATTAACTACATAGTAACCAAGTATTAGCAGCTCTCATAAAATAAGGACTTAAATTGCTCCAAACAAATGTAATTTCTTTAGGACATCAGTCATATACATGGGTCATTACCTCTCAATTAACAATGAACATCTACTTACCATCAAACCTTTATCAGATAGATGTCAAAAGATCTTAAATTTACCAATTCCTAAAACTAGTCGAGAAGTAAAGCATTTCATAGGTGCAGTAACATATATTGCAAATTTTCTGCCCAAATTACAAGAAATATTAAAACCATTGCACCAAATGTATAATAACAAATATGACACATTTGAATGGACAAATGAACACACACTAGCCTTCAATAATGTTAAACAATTATTAATTGAACCTCCAATATTATATACTCTATAAAAAAAAAAAAAATTCGAGAATCTGTGTATTTCTTGCCACAAACAAATACTACACATTAAAAAAAAAACAGTGGACCAATATACCCCAAGTTTAAAACAGACTTATGGGTATTTTTGTCCACTTTTTTCCTGTATGATAAAAATTTTTGCATCAATAAATTTACATTTCACGAGAGTATCTTCTTTTTTGTTATTAAAATTAAAATTGAAATCAAACACGCGTTATTCTTTTTTTTACAGAATGCCTAGAAAGAGCAAACACATTTACGGTAAATATGTTATAAACAAGTTAGAGTCAGCTGTAACTGCCGTTAAATGCGGTCTGTCATTAAAAAAAAGGCAGCCGAAAAATACGGAATTCCCAAAAGCACCACTAGGGACCATGCTTCTGGGCGCATTTTGCCCGGAGCACGCTCTGGCCCACCGACTGCAGTCCCAGCAAAGGTGAAGGAGGAGATTGTCGGTAAAGTACTAAATGCAGCCGAAATGGGTTTTGGTGTAACCAAACAGCAACTTATTTTCAAAACTGCCAGATATGTCAGACAAGCTAACATTAAAACCCCCTTTAAGAGTGGTATACCCGGAGTTAAGTATAAGTGTGAGGTAAGTGTTAAGTGTGTTTCATGTTCAAAGACCGTGAGGAAGAATCAGCATGCCACCAGTTGTGACATGTGTGAAAGATGGACTCATCTTAAGTGTAATAAAATTATTTCTAAAGAAGAATTTGTGACATGTGTGAAAGATGGACTCATCTTAAGTGTAATAAAATTATTTCTAAAGAAGAATTTGTGACATGTGTGAAAGATGGACTCATCTTAAGTGTAATAAAATTATTTCTACAGAAGAATTTGTGACATGTGTGAAAGATGGACTCATCTTAAGTGTAATAAAATTATTTCTAAAGAAGAATTTGTGACGTGTGTGAAAGATGGACTCATCTTAAGTTATGTGTAATAAAATTATTTCTAAAGAAGAATTTGTGACATGTGTGAAAGATGGACTCATCTTAAGTGTAATAAAATTCTTTCTAAAGAAGAATACTTTTAGTATGTGGAAAAAGCAGACGCATTTTCGTACACGTGTTGTCACTATGCTACTCCATATGATAATATTGCGATTACTTCACCCAGGCTCAATTTAACTGAAGTTTCTCATGGTAACTTCTCCATCAACTTATCTAACATTGACGATCTTGTTAGCAGCATTTCTGCTGAACCAAATTATCTCTCACCCTCCCAGGTTTTTTTCTGTAGAAAATCTCATAGCAAGTGTGTTTGTGTGCCAATTGTAAGATAGACGAAAAACCAGACATGTGCCTGTTAAACACTGCGTAAGTATTTAAGGACTATTAAAAAGTTATGCCTATTATGCCACACATCTTTTAATATTATGGCTATCTATGCAGTCATTATTCCAAGTTTTTGGCTATGCTAAGTACCCCCTTTACAAAGTTTTTGGCTATCTATGCAGCCATTATTCAAGGTTTTGACTATCTAAGCATCCAAATTTCTCGGATATACACAGCCATATTTTATACGGTTATTCTCATCAAAGTATACCTAATTGCATTTCTTTTATTTTATTTCAAGTCTATAATTCGTTGGCCGTCTATGTGGTCCAAATGCTTATTGTTATATATCATTCCCCTTTTCAGGTATGAGTGGGAGGCAATCTGTTCGACGGAGGACCAAGCGGCTTATTCCACGTCAGCCTCGCCAAAGTAAGATCCCACGCCTCATCTCAACATCAAATTCGTCGCTTGAACTCGTAAATGATTGCCAGCAACCTAGTGGAAGTCAACTAAGGCCAAATCAAGTGGAAGTCAACTAAGGCCAAATCAAACTGTGGACATTGAAGCTATTCTTTCGAAATGCATTACTGCTGTCTTATCGACCATTACAGCCACTGTTAGGGCAGCTTTACGACCCAACACAAAAATCCATAGTGCACCAAAGTTTTTAGAGACAAGTTCTGTGCTGCCTCCGATTGAACAAGAACGCACAACTCAAGATCGCCGATATTTTAAATCAGAAAGAAAGTGTAGGTAGGTTTGAAACGAACATCGTTAAACCTTAAAATTTAAGTCTATGATTTTGGCCGATGAATTCATAGAATTTTCTTGTCTAATTGTTGGTGCTTCCAGGTCAGAGACTCGATATGCAATGATCGAGAAGCAAGGGCAGTTATCATTGTCAAAAGTAAATCCTGAAACAGAGTTTATATCATTTGCATTCCTTAGTATATTACAATAAGTCAAATCTCCCGGTAATTCCTTTCGTGCTCCCCGAAATGTCAAATATTGTTATGATTCAATAACACCGGATGTCAAGGCACCCAGAGTAGGCAATCATGTCATGTCAAAGAACCACGGAAGACAGCAGACAAAACATCCACTAACCAAAAACCGAAAACATCCAGTGGTAATAAATCAACCCCACATTGAAAGCAATTCCAATTCTTTGCAATATCAATCATATTGATGTAGTCCCAGTCACTTCCAGGTTCTATGGGTTAGACATTAAACTTGTCGAGAGGGTTGAAAAACTTTTACAGGACTGGAATCGTAGAAATTGTTGATGAAGGATTAAAATTTCAAGAATTGTTGTTTTCTTGTGTCTAAGTCACCCTGCTTTACCTTATATTACCCAAGTATTAAGAATCTCTAAACATTTCGTGATTTTTCGTATTAAGTCAAATCTTCAATCTTAATTTCTGCAAAAGTTACAAATTGTCACTTGCGACCTTTTGATGCGCATGGGACGATGCAGCGATAATAGATATCGCGATTGTAGAGGGGTGGTTTTGAGTTGTTTACAAGGCTTTGAAAAAAAAAATCAACAGACGCAATTCGTACCCTCACCCATTTATTGACAACCCATTGGCACGATTTAATACAAATTTCTTGTACAGCCTTATTGATCTCCGTGAAAATATTTTTTTTTAATTAAACGCGGGCTCGATTTTCGAGTGCAGAAGAATAAGTCCGTGAAAATATTTTTTTTTTTTAATTAAACGCGGGCTAGATTTTCGAGTGCAGAAGAATAAGTACAAACTTCACTGATATGGGGATACACTTGCTGTTATTTTTAAGAATAAGTCTCACTTGTATAACAGTGCCGTACTTTCTCGTTTAAACTATGCAAGATACTTAGCGTAGCAGACCCTCGAATCCTTAATTTGGTTCACTGTCCTATCATTCTACATGAATAAATAGGACAAAGAAATGGAGGATATAATATTTATTTCCTGAAAAATGTTCTAATACAAATAACAATTATTAAGATAATCTAAAAATAACACAAAACATAAAATCAGGGAATTTATTCAATGCTTAATAGCCTATTTAATGAAGGGGCTTAAATTTTATCGGATTATACAAGGATTATGTTTTATGTAACCAGATAAGTCCAATACTGATGGACTACAGTTACAATAATATTCCTAGATGGCTTCCTGCATAATTCCTCGATAAAATCCATTACAGTTTTATTATCATTGTAGAAGAAAGAAAGTATTAGAATAAGGGAAGGATATAAAGTTTGCTAGAAAGCAACAGAAAATTTGTGGTATTGCATTATTATTCCACATGTAATAGAGAAAAAAACAGCTTTTTTTCTTTCATTGTCAAATTGCATCTGGTAACTAATTACTAATTAACTGGCCTATATTATCTAGGTCATCCTATTTTATTTTAGTTAAGGGAGGTAACTTTTATTTTTTTAATAGACCTTATTCACGTTTCGTTCCGAGAAAATCCAAAACGAGGCTCATAACGCATGAAAATGAAAGTAGACAAAGGAAAACAAATATGGCATCAGGTCTTTGTGATCCCTGTTGGACGAGTAATTTAAGCCATGTTCCAAACATTTCAATGAATGATGTTGTTTCAATCATTCAGAAACACTCAAAAGTACCGAATAAACACATCGACCAGGGATATAAGTTTTTCCATGGGTCATACGTGCATAATATCGAAGGTGAGTTCAAAGGTCGAGTTTTACCAACCCGACCGTGTCAAATTGTTATTGTTAAAAATACGTACACATGGAATTGTACTCCGACCACTTTCTGATGTAAAGTTTGTGAAACCAAAGCCATTTAAAATGCAATCAGAACAGTGTGTCTGTAGTACTTTGTATAATCCAATCAATACAGCATTTCCAGACATTGATTTCATGACAACTTAAACAAAACCTGCCTTTAATTGACACTTATAATCAACTTAATCCAGTTCTACCAGATGACTTTACAAGTTTGGACACTAAAATTACAGCTTTTGGAAGTGCTTTATTAGGAAGTTCACTAGTTCACCAGTTGCCAGAACCTAAATCAGATGGAACTATTATTCAAATTAGTGATGGAAGTGGTTTTCCAACCTTACCTTTTCAAACTCATAATTTGGAATGTCCGTACAGTTTTGTAATGACTGGAAATGAACAATTATTCATGACTGGAATCAGTGTGACACACGAACAAGCTGAAGAAATTGAGCAGGTCCAGAATGGCACAAATTGAGACGTAAACTTTGACATCATCTACTTTCTAAGACATTGTGATAAGAAAAAAGGATTTTGAATCTTTAACAGACCGGCTTACTTCAACACGAAAACTTCAAACTCAGGCCATGAAACATGGAATTGAAAATGAAAAAATGCTGTGTTGGAGTATGCAATACACAAGAATGTTAATGTGAAGACTTGTGGTTTTATTGTAAACCCAGATGCTCCTTTTTTAGGAAGTTCACCAGACAGGGTCATTTATGATCCAAATGAGCTTAGCTGTTATGGGGTTTTGGAAGTTAAGTGCCCGATGAAGGACACATTTAGGGATGCTCAGTTCTTGAAGGAAAACCCAAATGGCAGTTAGAACCTACTAACCTACAAGTTCATTAATCAATACATTAAAACAAAAATTATCACAGAAACCCCAACAAGGGCGACAAAACAATGCTAAAAACAAATTGCAAAATCTTAACTTCTCACTTAGAACATACAGTAATGCATGCATAAATCATAACAAAACTTTCCCCCACATTGAACAAAGCTCCATTTGATCAAAGGGATGGAGGGTATCTTGTTTTGTCTACTTTCACTTTAGGCTATTCATCTATTGTTTATATTGGGAACTTCTACTGAATTCAAACTTCAAAACGCGTTATTTCAGCTTGTATGACAATATTTACAAAACATAGACCTATTTTTTTTTATCTATGTCTTTAAAAAAAAAAAGATATCTGCAACAAACTAGAACTATGCATTATCTCAAAGCTGTCATCGTTTTCTAATTGTGCTGTCCGAATTTCTTACATCATTGTCATTTTATTTTTCTATGTGCCGTAACGTAAACATTACCTTAAATAGAGGAGCTTCATCTCGCCGTATTTTTACCAACCACATCTTCTTTCGATTCGGATCAGTTTGAATACTGTGGAAGGACAGTGATTTGTTATATCTGGAATCATTTGTGCACTTCGGATAAGATAATGATAAGAAGCCATGTTTTCTGTAGTGTTTGCGTTATCAGCCTCGCTTTGAATCCAATATGGCAGACGCGTGATATCGGCCTATTGGATAAAGAGGAGAGATGGGACAGATGGACACCAAAAACTACATTCCTGAAGGCGCGTCATTTATCGTATATTTTTGGTTCCGTATGGTTATTATTTTAGTAGGCACTTGCAAGTTTTTTATTGTAGTGTTCGCAGTATACTTCCATCACGACTCGTAATGGCGGGTGACAATGTACTGACCTCAAATTGCTCCATTCCATCTTTGTTTTCGGTGAATTCGTCTGCAACTAATTTCTTACCTTCTCGTCCGGTAAATATAGCAGTTTACGAGTCATCATACATTAAAAGATTGGCTCAGTTCCTTCGTGATTATCATCATCCCAATTTCGATTTGGATGTACGTTTGTGTCGTATTTTTTGTTGGGGAAATGGCGGGCTTTGTGTTGTTAATGACTTGTTTAATAGACTTTCCGCTGCTAGCTCTCGATTTGCAAATATGGATATAGTCATTTTACACATCGGTTCGAATGATGTGGCGAATCCAGATTTAGATTTATGTGTTTTGGCGGATAACATTCTTGTGTATGCAAATAACATATTACGACAATGGTCACTGAGAAGCGTTATTATTAGTCAACTTCTTCCTCGCCAGGTGGAGCCTTATACGGAAACGGGAGATGACCTAACTACTCCTAGGCCTTGCCCAAAGCGTGTACATACTCCCATCATCAGATACAACTCCTAAATCAAAGTCATTAAAAAGTGAACATATTAAGGCCATGAAGGATATGCAAGATGTTGGTCAACAGATGTTAAATGACATAAAAAGAATGCATGAAGAAAAAATGCGTAAATTTGATAGATTTCTAGATATTTTAGACAAGGGTTTCAACAAATAAATAAGCACTGATGATTTGTATTTGTATTGTTCCATGATTTTTATTATTGTTTCAAAAATCATATTTGAAAAGAGCAAAACATGCCTAGAATTTTACTTGCCAAAGTATGGACTTCTGTTTTTTAATTTGTTTGTTATAAATCAAGTGAGATTTCTTGAGATTTTAATTTGTTGATGTTATAAATCAAGTGAGATTTCCTGAGATTTTTTTTTTTTGTAATTTGTTGATGTTATAAATCAAGTGATATTTCATGAGATTTCTAATTTTGTTAATTGTTTATTTGTTATAAATGAAGTGTTTTTCATCAGGTTTCTTTTTTTGTTAATTTTTTTTGTTATGAATAAAGTTTTTTTTTAATCTTTTACATGTTATATAACAGACAGACAAGGTAAATTGGAAGTAAAAGGCCCAAAAGACTGAAAAACCAGTGTAAATGTTTATTATGCATTTACATATTATCATTTAACAAATAATCAGCCTTTCACTCAAATAACTGAATAAGTCTATTTCTAAAGTTTTCCCCTTCAGTATTATTTTCATTACCAAGAAATGGGATGGGCCTCTCATCTCTATCTGGATCATTGTCAATATAATCGTCTAATTCCTCATTAGTTTTTATACAAATATTATGCAATACACACGCTGAAGCTATAATTTTGGCAGATGTTTCCTTTCTATATATGTGAATACATCTTAAACGTCTGAACCTGCCTTTCACATGGCCAATTGTACGCTCAACAACTTGTCTAATTGAAGACAAACACTTATTGAATTTCTTCTGTGCACAACTTAATCTGTTGTTGTCCTTAATCACTGGTATAAGCCACCTTTTCACAGGGTAGGCACCATCGCCTATGATAAATTTTCCATCATCAAATAGTTCACCTCTTTCGGCTCGATGATATAACGAACTGTTTGATAACACTCTTCCATCGTTAACACAACCAGGCCATCCTGTATGGAAATTCAGTATTTTCATTGCTGGACTAACAACTATCTGAAATTACATGAATAAAAAATAAGACTTTCACGTCAAAGAATAGTTCAATTACTGATCTATATCACATGGTGTTAGGGTGTATTGAGAGTCTCAATAAAAGCACTGGCCTAGTTCACAGAAATATAAAAGATGAAATTATGAATATGTGAGTGTTAGTAATACATTACTTTGACTAAATTTAAAGCACACACATACACGCACAATCTTATAATCTCTGAAATTAAATATATTGTATATAGTTATGTCCCAGTCCTGAAATAAAGTATTTCCTGAAATCAAACTAAGAAATTAATTAACAGATTGATATTTAAGAACGATCATTGGTTAATGCTTCAAGTCTACCATGAACGAGAAAATTGCTTACGCTTTTATTCCTTTTGTAAGCTACGACTAAACTTTTGGTGTACACATGGGGAAATTTGTTTTGAAGTTCTGAGTAATGGCATTTAACTATTATGGAGGCTTTGGTAGCTGTAGAATCAAATGTAGTTACAAATGGAATTATTTCATTATTATCACAGTCTGTTGCAATCTTACATTATTACCTGTAGCTGTATAGAAGGGAATTTTTTACGACAGATATAATCCGGGTCTTGATTAATCCTGTGATTCAATCTTATGTGAGTCCCATCTATACTACCAATAATACCTTCAAAGGGACATGAAGTTTCCTCCTGTAGTTGTTGAGATATCCTTCGCTGTTCAGCTGCATCAGGCCAAGTTATGATCTGAAAGACCAGAAATTTGTATCATGCCCATGAAAGAAAAAGGTTTCGAATGAAAGAAATAGTGGCTTTGACATATTGTAGAATCACGAAAAAATTGAATGTCTAGTTAAAAACTTCAACTCACCTTATCAGAAATCCTTAGCATAATATCAAGTAGCCTGGTTATTATGCTGTGTGTTGTGGAAATTGATATTCCAAATAAGTGTGCTATCTCTCTCATAGATTCTTGAGTGCTCATGTACCAAACAAAAACCAACACCATTTTTCTAGGTTCGACACTTGCGATCCCATTACCAGAAATATCTTCTATCAGGTATGGCTCCAATGTTATGTACAAAAACTCAAATGATTCCATAGACAAGCGATAGTGATACCTGAAATTTACAGCAATTCCTTACAGTCCAGTACAATCAGAAATTGGATTAACTTCATGTGACTCTATCATCAGTCATGTCATCTATAGGCTACTTGTAAAGAAAACCCTGCTGTTAATTATCTGAACCTATTTCCTACCTAAATTCCTTAGCACTGTATTCTGGAACAATTACCCAGTTATTTTGGCTATTTCCGACGGAATTTGTGGTGGAATTCCCATTGATATGGCATTACAGGTAGTCAAAAACTGATTAAATAATAGCTTTTCCTCTTCGTCATCAAAAATTAGCTCTAATGCAGAGTAAAAAGATGACACTGTTGAAAAGGGCGAATTTGATATGGCTGCCGCCATGTTTCTCAGACCATGGTATGGACTAGATGCGTTCGTTTATTAGATCCGACTATGGTCGAACCACAATCTTAAATCGAAGGTCGCCATCAAAATCGGGAATAAAAAAGTTACATCAACTGAAGAAACCATCTCTATTCTTGATATTTCTGAAGAGGTAAAAGTTTTCGTTCATATTCAGAATTAATAAGTATCATACAAGAAAAATATGCTTATTTCATTCTTTTGGTCTGTACAGATTTTTAAATAGTTTTATTAAACATGCTAGTACAGTACCAAATTCCATACTGATATATTTAAGAGTTTAAAAACACATATCTGGAATTGTTCCGAATTAATTATTATCAAGTTTTTAACAACTGTCATGGGATATACTAAAGTTGAATAATATTTTCCTTTTTTTCCTTTTCAGGAGCACATTCAATCCAGTGAGTATATTTGTTAGGAAGAATATGATGAGGAGGTGAATTTTAATCTCAAAGAAGCATTAGATAAAGAGGCCAACAGCTCCTTATGTAATTCAGATATGGAACTCGCAACCAGCTTAGATGAGTCTATTCTAGAAAAGTCGATGGAACAACTGAATATTTCACAGTCAAATGATAATGAACTGTAGATCTATCACAATTTGGGCTGAATAAGTTTACTCCACCACCACGTCTGACAAGACATCCACAGCCTGCTAGTGGTAGAGATGACGATATAAATGTACTTCGAGAAATCCTTGATGACATCCTTGTTAAAACAGGATTAGATTCAAGAATATGTTCTTACTCCAATGAACTTGACAGAATCCTTTTTGGTCCTGACAACAAAATTGGCATAAATTTGTTGTCCTTGATAAAAGAAAAAGTAAAATATGCAAAATTTCTACCCGAATTCCCTCTTCTACATCTTCGAAAGTCAAAGGTGAATACATTATTTAGTGCATACAAAAACTGTGGTTTAATAGAACTAGTTATGATTATGCGAGATGATACTAATACAGAATGGAGGAAGCTCATAACAGCAGAACATATTGACACAGCTACACGTCATATTTACAGAATATCACAAGCTCTGCAGATGGCATTGGTTTTTAAATTTATGGAACATCTCCCACCAATTCAAGCAAACATGTTATTGACTGATATATTAGATGGAAAGTCTTTTGAATTAAGTTCCAAGTGGAATCAACCTTTCCAAGAATTTATAAACTCTAGAAAAAAAATCAATGCAACTTTTTCTCTTCACTATGATTTGATGGTTCATAGCAATGAAGTTGTGGCCATCAAATTTGCAGAGCGTCTAGGTGGAGCAGACGGTTACAATCTTATGTTGGGCATCGTAAAATCTTCAATATGGTTTTTATTTTTAAATGGTGCTAGTTCTTATGCCCCCTATTGTACTCGACTATTAGCCCACCATTACACATCTGGCTTCTTCCACCAAGAAATGAAAAAATGTCTTTTCTTAACACCAATTGGTAAAAGCATTGTTAATTTTTCGGGTGATACAAAGAGGGAAATGGAGCAAAAAGAAGCTTTGAAAGGTTTCAGATCTGGCTGTTCAATCGACTCTGCATCTCGAAGGATGTCGTTAATTGATTCATTCAATACATCATCTGGATGTCAGAATAACACGAAGAAGTCAATAGAGGTTTCCTGGGAATTCAATGAAAATGACTTGAAGCACATTTTTCGTGTCACAGACGTTGTTCTTCGACAAGATGGACTCTCAAACACCCAATGCCAAATACCATTTAATGTGTATTCAAACCCAAAAAGAAAACTATCGCTGGAGGTATTGGATGACAAATCTGTAGAAAGTGGGAAGTACTTGGTACAAAAATTCATGTGTTGTGACAACACCAGCTTTAAAAGCTAAATTGAAGAAGAATATTGGTGTTACCATCAAACGATGCCTGGTTAAGCCGTCAGATTTACATTCATCAGAAAGGGATACAAAGGAAGTGAAAAGGACCAAATTGATCTCAACCATCATAAAACAAACCAACCACTTAAGCTCAGACATGAACATGTGCCAAGCCCTAGTAAAACCAGACTGTAGTAAGCCTAAGGTACAGAAATCTTCTACCATCAAACTAGCTCTCCAGAACAGTTTGTGATCCAAATGAAGAAAAGGAATGCATCAACGTTTGTGACAAGTCGTTCCCACAATGGCTCACACAAAAAGTTAAAATTGTAACAGTAGAATTTGCTGGTGTGAAATTTAAAACTAGGGTCATAAGTGGTGCACAATATTTAAATTATGTACAAAATGCTATTTTAAGTCCACTATTGAACCAAATGCCAAGACTTAACAGAATCATCATATGTGAGGAGAAGTACACTTTTACACCAGACTTCAAAGCTGGTACAAGACAGCAGAGGAAAAAATCTTCAACTTTCTCTGTTTCTCATCTCAAAACAAGTGATGACATATTAAGTTCATCCATGTTCAATAAGGATGCAATCAGAGGACCTGATGCTGGCAAATCTCTTATTAGCAATTACCTCGCTGCAAATGCCCATCATTTAAGTTTACCACGTGCTTTAACACTCGACATAGACAGTGAGCTGAACTTGAATTGTACATGTCATGGAGCTTGTCAGTGTGATCAGTTTTCAACACCAATTCGTTGCATTTTTCCGGCAAATTACTCCAAAAACCAAAAGTATCCAATCTTTGTGACATTCAACAAAGAAAAGGTGAGGCAGAAATGTCACAAGTCGATTGGCTGGTGACCACTTCAAGTTTACTGGATTCTGGTGATACTGTGGTCAGTTTAGTAACATCTGGTGACATAGATGCTGTCACCATTCACTTATTTGCAGTAGCTAAACATTGGCCTCGTTTTGATGATGGAACTTTTAAGAACACTGTGTATGTCATTCTCCAAAAACCACAAAAGAAATATGACATATACAATATAACTCTAATGCTTGAACTATTTGAAACATTTTTTAAATCAAACGTGATCGGAATAAAAGTGGCAATTGGTTTATGTATGGGGGGGAAATGATTTTATTCCCAAATTAAAAGGAAAGTCCCATGATAAGTTCTTGAATACTTTTCTATTTAATGACTATTTTTTAAATTCATTGATTGACTTGAACTCTGGTATTATTCTGAACTCTGGTGTTTTTGAAGATTTTGTCAAGAACATATTTTGTCCGAAAGGAATGAATCCTGAAATAGCAACATTTGAAGAAATACGGAATAAAACTATGGAAATAAAGAGACGTGTTCTGGGTGGATTAAGTGCTGGCCTGACTGTATAATGGTTACAATGACCGCATTCTTTTTGTGTCAATGGAATTAGAAAAACGATGTGCACAATTACCATTCAATCATTTTTGGCGGCATCGATCTGGCCTTTATCATCCGTCTACCTCTTTATATGCATCTGATGGTGTTCATTTATCAACTCCGAATGGTAATTTACGTTTTATGAAAAGTGTTCGAGATGCGATACTCAGAGGCATTCGCAACTGTTGTTGGGTACGTTTGTGTGTATTTTCAAAATTTTTCTTTACAGGTGTCTTGAGTTTTAATTTCTCAACTATTTCAAGTTAACTATCTAGCTTTTTGTACTATTAAATAGTAACATTGAAGGTACAACTTGTTTCTTTATTGCTTTTCTAAACCCTCATGGGTAGTGTTGAAATTATTTTAAACTCTCATATGAATAGTAATGTGTGTTTGTTTGAGGCCCTCATGGGTATTATTTGTTCAGTTTTCAGCCCTCATGGGCAGTTCTGCTTTCATTTTGTAAAGCCTGGCCCTCATGGGCAGTATTTCTTTTCAGTTAAAACCCTCATGGGTAATACTATCTGTATTTGACCCTCACTTACTTGTAGGCTCTCAACAGCAGTAGTCTTTTATTTTTGTTAAAAAGCTGTTGGTTTGGCTTACTTTACTATTTGTTTTCTTTTCAGGATGTCTTCCAAACGCCCACTAAAGGATAATGATAATAATGAAGCATCAAGACCTAAAAAAAGAATGGCCCCTATGTCTACAGCAGAAGACAGGATGTGCGATATGTTAATAAAAAAGATGATAGATAGAGGCCTTGTGGTCAATGGTTCAACATCGTCTATACCTGAACCTATTATTCCATCCACAGCTCAAACATCGATTCAATCTACAACTCAACCATCGTTTCTTTAATCTACCAACGAAAATGCTGAATATACCACTTCACAATCCACTGCAAATACATCAACATCAACAACGTCAACTACATGTATCAACGACTCAATATTTTCAGTCAATGCAGGTTCTTTATTTGGTGTAGCAAGTGAACAATCAGTACAAAGTAATTTTCTTTCTTTGTCAAATCATGTTTCGGAAAAACTAAAACAGGACATATGGCAAGATAAATTTGTGGATTTTTCTTCATTGCTCCCTGGATCCGCGCCTGCTCAGTTTTCATTCAACTTTTCTGAAACGGAAGAAAATCCAATCTTAAAAATTACATCATCTCAAAAATCGAAACAATTGTCGTTTGCCATATTTATGGACGTTATGGTTCAACAAAATCCATCTTTGGCCTCTTCATTACTGGTTTATAATAATCTTATTACTGAGCTTGCCCGGGTGTATGGTGCTAAGGCTTTCAATTTCTATGATGTGCAGTTCCGATTATTTCGCCAATCATCACCACACCCATGGAATCAGATTCATCCTGATTTTTGGCTACGTGCTACTACTCTTTATGGCCATCATTTAACTAAGATAAATCAGAGTCAATCCAATCGTCCTGTTAAATCTCTTTCCAGCAATATCTGTTTTGGTTTCAACAGCTCTGAGGGCTGTAAAAGAGCAAATTGCAATTTCCGTCATGTCTGTTCAAGGTGTGGTTATGCTTCTCATGCATTTCTGCAATGCCATGCAAAAACTAGAAAAGTTGATCGCCTGGCTCAACAGTCGAACCAAAGTTTAAACTCTGCATTTAATGCTCTTCAAGCCCCTTTTGACAATATGAATCAAATTAATGCTCTACCTCCGCCAACAATTGCTCCTGTACCGGTAGCCGCAACAGCTCCTCCTAAACCCACTGCCTCGACAAATGCCTTTCCAAATACTTCAAAGTATTCCTTTCGTAAAACAGGTGCTCAAACCTCTACAGGTTCCAACACCAATAAATCAAACTAACTTGTATACAATTTTGGACGGGTATGACGAGGAAGAACGGTTGTTTTTATATAATGGATTCATGCAAGGATTTAGGATCCCTTTCTCTGGGTCAAGAAAATTTTCAGTTTCTCGTAATCATGCGTCATGTTTTTCTAATTTGTCTACACTTTTTAAAAAAGTTAATGCTGAGTTATCCGAAAATCGGGTGATGGGGCCCTTTTCATACCCACCTTTTCCTGATATGCGCTGCTCACCCTTGGGTGTAATACCAAAACAGGAAACAGGTGCTTTTAGGCTTATACATGATTTATCTTTTCCTGAAGGAACTTCTGTTAATGACGGTATTGAAGAACTGTATACAAAAGTCTCCTATGATTCAATCGACAATGTTATTACCCTGGTTAAGCAGGCTGGCAGGGGTGCCTTAATGGCCAAAGCTGACATTAGGGATGCTTACCGGCTTGTTCCCATTCATCCCCTAGATTATGAACTCTTAGGTTTTACTGTTCCGTTAAATAACCAATTGTTTTATTTTGCAGACATGTGCCTGCCAATGGGCCTCAGTATGAGTTGCCAGCTGTTCGAACGTTTCAGCTCAGCAATTCAATGGGTTATGGTTACTAAATATAATGCCAACATGAGTCATATGATTGACGATTTTTTCTTCGTTGGCTCTGCTAATTCCTCACATTGTGCTAATACTTTGCAATCTTTTATGGAATATGGCAGACGCGTGATATCGGCCTATTGGATAAAGAGGAGAGATGGGACAGATGGACACCAAAAACTACATTCCTGAAGGCGCGTCAACATTAGCACCATCGATTGAAGAGGATGAAAATGGAGTTTCTTTAACACAACCCTTAATTGTAAAGTTACCTTCTAGGCCAACATATAAATCTGCATGAAGGAAAAGAGTATCGCGTGCATTCTGAAACGGTTAGAGCGACAAAAAAACGAATGTCCGTTGTTTCTAAAACCAATGATACACCAAAAAGCAAAGTTGATAAACTTCTTCGAGATCCTGGTTTTAGCCCTAAAACAATAAAACCTATCAGAAAAAGGCTTTTGTTTGGTGAATGCCTGAGTCAAGAAGTGAAAACTGCAAGAACAAAAAGAATTATGCTGTTAATGTATGCAAAATCGTATCAGACAGAATAATGAAAAAAATACAAAATGCTGAATACTCTTGAAAAAAGAACTAATATTTCATTTCATAACTTTAAAAGCAAGGATGGGGATAAAAGTATAACACTTGTTAAATCAATGAGAGAGGGTCAAAATTTTGATAAAGCAAGTTAGAACATTCCTAGAGAGATGAAAATTGCAGAATTCTATCTGGCAAAGCTGATGCCATTAAAACTGATAAGAACGAGAAAACACAGAAGAGGGTGTTGAATGATTCTTTACAGAATCTTTTCCTGAAATTTACATCGGAGAGCAACAGTATTGTATCATTTTCATTTTGGATATGAAAGTTAATTTTTCGTCCAGAGGTATTTGCCTATGTTCGAAACATCAGAATTTTGCCATGAAATTAAGATGTTTTAAAGCTTTCAATCTCAACACTATGTGTAGTTCGGACAAATTTGTTGATATTTGTAAAGATACTGGAATTGATGACAGTTTGTCAATATTAAACACAGAATTCATATCGTTTAAAGAATGGAAGAAAGTGTCACTGCCAAATGGAGATGAACGATTAAGGATTATAAATACATAATTAACGACAGAAAATTTTAACAAAGTCTTCAAGGAAGAATTTGTTTATTTTATAGCCCAAGTTGAGAAAATACGGAGTCAATTCATTGCGTTCAAATCAATTGAAGAAAATCTTCCAGTCAATCAGATGTTAATCCACATGGATTTTCATAAAATTACACGTCAGAATCTTGGGGAAATCCAATCTGCGTACTTCAGCTCAACTCAAATTACTCTCCATCCAAGTATCATCTTTAGAGAGATTCAACAACTGATCTCAAACATCTTAATATGGCATATTTGGCATCATCAAGAATGTTTGTTGCTGATATCCAGAATGTTTTCAAATCCGGTAATGAGATTGCTGAAGATCTAATTTCAAAGTGTGCGACAGAAGGTAAACCAGTCATGGTGATTCCAAATCCTGTGAATCTTGTCAGGGCCATGATTAGACATCGTCAAAAGTTGTGGCCCGATGATTTCGTTTGATCTTGATTTCGAGGTAAGAGCACATTTAGATTACAATACGCTACCAATAGAACAATAAGGCCGTATTTTCGGAAGATTCAGGCCATGGGATTTGAAGCCTCATATTTCAAAAAGGACGATATATATAAACTTATGCGCAAGGTTTTAGCTTTACCATATTTACGAACTGAGCACATTCATACTGCATTCGACCGTCTGAGAGACATGCCTACCTTTTTATATGTTCGTACCTTTGCTACACAAAGAGGCAGAACTAGTCAATATGACATGCAAATTAATGTCGGAGCAAAAAATTAGACCTATAACATGCATATCAAGCACATCGAGCGGCCCTATGTTGTATACAAACATATCTTGATCGTAGGTAATTTCGTTACTTGAGTTTAGAGGTCTAATTATAACTAATAAAATATATTATATTCCATTTAAATTACGTTGTATATAACAACTTTACTACCTATAGATCACTTTTATCAAAACTGTGAGATTAAAAATGAATTATTCGACCTTCTTGTTGAGAAATATCGTTGTCCTGACCATGTTGGATGTAAATATGTGTGTATTGAATAGACAAGGTGTGCTGGGTGTTTATAGGATAAGGGAAGTAACTCAATCTGAAATTTCAATAAACAGTTTTTTGTACATTCAGTCTATATACTTTTATAATATTTGGTAACGATAAAACACAAATAATCTATTTGTATAATTTGTCCATAACCAAAACTATGTTTGGAAAGCTTTCAGTAGAAAATTTGCCATAAAAGTTATGTAGGTCAACTAATTGTCCATTCATAGTTAAGGGAGATAACTGTTGTATTAGCCACGAACTTGACCACTGAAAAAGGATATGATTTTAGATACCGGAAATAATAGTATAGTGTGATCTTATTTTGATATAATAGAGTGGCCTACTTTCATTTTCACTAAATTATCAGTCATTAAATAGTATGTATATAATATGTAACATATTTCACCGAGATTTTTGTGGCCTTGTTATGTTATTTCTGTGATATTGTTTTTATCACTCATACTTTTTATTTAATTGTGTTCATGCCTTTCTAGTTTCTAATTTTTGTTTGTTTTGATTTAAATCGTATTCAGGTGCTGATATACCTAAATTAAATTACATTTCATTTTTTGAGATGAATTACGTTCTTGAACCAATAAGAATTATAAAACGATAAACTTATTATTAGAAGGGATTTGAACTTGTTGCGTTCGTTATATACAATGATATAAACTTTACAATAATATATTGGTCGACGAAAATATACATAAATACGTATGACGTACGGTCAACGGCAAGTCATTAAACGCAAAGATAAGCATTGTCTTCCAAATAAAATGAAGCTACAGGGTTTTTAAATTAGTACCTATATATTATTGCGTTAAAACTTATAGATTTACATATTTTCGACTCGAAAAATGCAAGGTTCGTTCAAAGTTTTGGTTGGGCGTCGGTCAATGCAATGTGAAAAATCTGCCCCCGGCAATACAGTTCACTACACAAACAAAATAGCTCGTTAAGGGAGCTTGTTAAACAGGATTAATACTTGTGTTGCCGATGGCTACAGTGACGTATAATCCACTTTAGTCAACGTGGCAACTTTTGTCGGTGTCTGGTCATTACTGTTTAGTATTTCGAGGTGTACAGAAGCTTGATCAAAACATGCTCTCTAGAAGTATACGAAATATGTTTCAACCGATTTTTCTATTTTTGAAGCTATTTGACAAACCTGCATTTTTGTATTCCGTCTTCATTAGCTCTTAACGAACACAAGAGTTTTTGTCATTTGAAAAATAGTTGAATTAAGAAAACTGAATCAAAATATGATTTTGGTATTTGAAAAGAACAACAGTTCTACAAATTCTAGTATTTAAATACCTAGAAGTCAGTCAACCATTTGCTTATATAAAATCGGTTGTTGTATTGTAATTTTCCTTCCCGTAGTATATCATTTGTATCAGCAATTATCTGAATAGTAACCTTATTGGGATAAATGTATTGTTTACTATCGTGTTATATTAATAAAAGTTTATTTATTGAAGTCTTACAAACCATTTTATACAAAATTAAAACAAGTAAACTGGCGAAGTATCTTAATAAATTAAATAATATACTTTAAAAACGAAATAAACGATGGAAATATTCGAACGGCCTCAGACCGTGAGCAATTTTTCCAGCATTGATAAAATATGTCGAGAATTTAGTTTGAAAACCAAGTGATACTTTTAAGACCTAACACAAAATGGAAACCTGTTTTAATCACAACATTTTCTATGTGGTTTACAGAACATCGACTCCCCTAGGTGCAGAAAAACGTTTGTCACCGCCTTGGTTAAAAAATAAAAAGACCGCGTGTACATTCGATTATGGCGAAGGTAATCTCTGTGAATTCATTCAGGTGCTTAGCATTTCATCCAACCCCGAACATTAGATAGGTTGTTGAGTAGAACAATACGAGACAAGACAATTTCCTCTACCACTGATATTGTCTATCAATTTGTGACATGTCCGATATTCATCTCCTCTAATCAACATGATTTATCATATGAATCTTTCATATCATTGGTGTGACACAGTTTTATCTATCTTTCAGACGTCGAAGAAGAAATTCTGATTCAGTGCTTACCCCATATATCTTCTACTCAAGCATTTGTTTTGGATTGGCCAATAGTTCAGAGGCGAAAGTTCAAATTACAAGTAGAAGAACTTTTGGGAAGCTTAAATTCAGACCTGCCAAGTTTCACGGATTGATCGTGATCTCAGATCATTTAGACTCCCGGTCTCACGGCAGCGCTTGCAAATTCACGGTAAAACAAAATTTATAGTATAACAATCAGACATTGGGCAAATTATGATTTTATTTACGTAAAAACATGTGAAGTGTCCAATGAAACATTAGTAACTCATCATGATCACACTAGCTCGCAGTTTTTAACGACATGCGTGTCTTCGGAGAGAATAATAGTAGTTGTGGCGCGTAATTTGTCTATTTGTGGCGCGTACTTCCGCCAGCATGGCCGACATACAATCGGATCATTCGGCGCCTAATTCGCTTTTTTATGGATGCGTGTTAATCTCAGATGTCATTTTCATTTTGTTGTCCCAAAAATCCCGAAATGCACGTCTGAGCATCTGAAGAGCTCCAGCTGTAGAGCTTCAAAAAAAATGACGTTATTATTCAGAGGGTAGAAAACGCGAGGGTTCTCCCATTCCTGGACCCTCATCAAAACAATTCTAGACAGATGACGTCTTTGAACCTTTCAGCCAGGACAGTGAATGACTTACGAATTTCAATTCATGAGCCAGCTGAACTTTGCCAAACACTCTGCTGTCTAAAAAACAATGTTAGACTTAATGACGAATGGAAGGGCGAAAATTGACCGACTTATACGACAGATTTCACACCATGTTTCACGACGCGACGCGACGCAAGGGGAAATTTGATTGGAAATGATTTAGGTGTGGTGGTGATAGGTCATCAAAATTTAGAAAATCCGATCGTAGTACCATTACGACGACTAGATCAAATGAATGCCGACGTCATTCTTAGCCATATTGAAAATGTCGTATAGTATCAGCAATGTGCAAGAAGCTGATCTTTGGTTGTTTGATTCGCTAAAACACACGCAATATCCAAATCAGAGTAGCTAAAACACACGCAATATCCAAATCAGAGTAGCAAGAACTTTTAGCTCAGCATCCATTTCATCAATGCGGTTGTCGTTTCTAAACGGTGTCTTTAGTTGATAAGAAAAACACCCATTTAATTCATCTGGCAATAGAACACAAATGTATAATACATAAATATGAAAAACGTTAAATCTACTCGACAGACTTTATTCGCAACTATGCGATAAAGTGGGAGTTTCGAAAGAACAGTTTGCGAGTATTTCAGATATTCCCAAATTTGAAGCTGTTCTAGGTTGTCAGTGCCAAATGGGGAATAAATATTTAACCAAGGGGACCAAAGACGACAGGAAACATAATATGTCCGTGTATCTGACCCGCGACCGCCATTTCCACGCTATTCCTTATTTCACTGGCTTTTTCGGTCAAAGTTATTTTTGCCACGACTGTTTAGTCCCCTTCCAAAACAGAGAAAAACACGAATGCGACTTTTACTGTAGAGTCTGTTAAAGGGTTGTAAAAAAACGACAGAAGAAGAAGCAGACAGTGGTAAATGACCCATGGTGGGAAATCCAAAGTTTGACACCCTTTGAGCCGTGTTCGTCGATTTGCGTGTCTGGGCCTACGGGTGCTGGCAAGATCCAATGGGTATATTTTTGAAACATTTACCGGGCATGTACGTGAAACCTCATCCCGAAAGAATTATGTATTGTTACGGTGTGTATCAACCTCTGTTTGATAAAATGGAATGGACTGTGCCCCAACTAACATTTCATTCTGGGTTGCCATCTGCTAGTGAAATAGAAGAATTTGCCACGGATCAACATGAATTGATTGTGTTGGACGATCAGATGCAACAAGTTGTGGGATCTAAAGACGTCGAATTACTATTTACGCAAGGGTGTCGTCATTGAACTTCAGTGTCATTTTCATCAAGGAGAGCCGTCCATAGATTGGCATTGCCTTTGTAAAGGATAAGTTTACGATACACTTAATGACGACTATGTTAATGATGATAATTTGTGAAAAGCGTTAACTACTTTCTAGAGAATTGGATGAATCTCCAGGTTCTTTTCTTCCATACTATAAAATGGACAATTTTTGAACGAGGTACCTTTATTTTTACCTGTTTCTAACCGGTTGGGTGAATGGCAAGACTTGTCCTATTTGAAGTAACCATTTGACTTTTTCTGGTGTTTTTTGGTTTTGTTTAAAATTTAAAACCTGTGTCACCTATTTTGTAAGTTCACCTTTTTCAACTTTTAAAAAATGCCTTTTTGGTTTTGATTAAAAAAAATTGTCAAACCGTCTCACCTCACACATCATTTACGCTTAAGCATAAACGGTTCTCAGCTTCGTAAACTAAATCAATTTTGACAAATGCCCTTTCTTGAGGTTTAAAGGGTCATAAAACCCGCCATTGTCGAACATCGACCCCCATCACACATTTTTCCACATTAACATAAACGTTGTTGCCAAGCTGTCGTCAATGATCTTGATATTACTTGACAGCTCCAGCCATTGTTTTAGTTGAAGGCATATACCTCGCTTGGTCGGGAATAGCTTGTCGTCGAATTTTCTAATATGAATCAGTATGTCTTCTTTCAACGACTTCGTCACCAATTTCTAACATGTATCTCTGAGGTTCTGTCCTATTTTTCCTCTTTTTTTTTTTGTTTCACGCGTCCCTCGGAAAATTGGACTTTGTTGTGTTCAGTAACGACAAAATTTGCTTATTATATAGGTCACTCATAAAATTTGAACTTTAACGTAAAAATATTACAATATATGTGACTTTTATTGTGGCTATTTGTGTATAAATACATCCATGATGCCAAAAGAAGATTTGTTCCTTCATCTATCTCCAGTATTGGATCTTCTCATGCCAGTTACGCCAGCAGTTTGAGCTTGCCCGAATACACAAATAGCGATAACAATAACCACGCCAAAATGTTGTTTTTGTTCTGTTTTTGTCCTCTGGTAGTTTCATGGGGTCTATCGGGTAGTGAATCCCCACATTTTGCATAATGAACTTCATGTTTACGGGATTTGCGTCGTTGAACTATGCTACGGAAGTCGCCGATTAGTTCGAAACATAACTCTTCTTTAAAATCCTGGAATGTGTAATAACTTTCCCAGCCTCATTTTTTGTTTTGTTTATAGAATGATTTTATATTATAAGCGTTAAAACATGCTCACATGAAAAATTTCACCATCAATCTACGATAGTGATAATAGCGTCTCGATGTTTGTAGATGTGCCACGTGGTCATTTCTATCACACCCACCCATGTATTGGTTGTAGTACGCCAACTGATAAAGTCCCATCCTGGTTTCTCTTGTAAACAGTGGTGTTTTCGGTTGGTTCATGACAAGTCGAACGGGTTTCCTGTTCTTCCAAACTGTAGCAACCATCTTTTCTCGACAAAGGTAGTCAGAGACTCGCCACGATTGCGTATTACCTTATGTTCACAGCTTCTGGGAAAAATTTTCGGTTAGTCAGAACAGTACAACAGCGAAGATGCATTATTTTAAAGTAAATTAAGAATGGCTTGCTTCACTACCCTTTATCTGTATCATATTTTTTTATCTATTTTATACCTTCTTACATTTTCATCGTATGGAGGTGTTATATGGTCCATTCATTTTGGTGCCTCAATGCATTTCATTTCTCTTCATTGCTGCAAGATACTCAAGAAAAATTGTAAACTTTCTACATTTAAATTTCTCCACGAATTGCTCAAGATAATGTATATAACTCAAATGATTTTTGAAATTAATCAGAAAATTTGGTTTGGAAATAGTCTGTGTAACTTTCTGCATGCGGAAGATATATACATTGGTAGAACAGCCTCTGAAGAATTATGATTGTAAAACACGTTTATATTCACTTGAAATAATTTCTCTAGTGCTGGTAACTGATCTGGTAGTAGCAGATTTTTTTTACTTTCCTCTATGTATTGAACATGACACCACTTCTTAAAGTTGCGTTTAGGTAACCTTCAAATTTTATTACTATTCCGCTGGTGTAAAGCCAAACATCGAAACATACATAGAATGTCGTTTTTCGGAGTTAATATTTTCACCCCTCTGCTGTTTTTGACTAAGGAACAGTCCAAAAGCTACCACCTATTGTAAAGTTCGTTGAGAATACTTCGAATACTATTGTAAATTTCTTACTAGTACTGGTCTCCACTTAGTGCTTGGTCTTTGCGTCATTATGCTGTCTTGTAACGAAAGCAGTTCCTCTTCAATTATCAGTTGATTCAGATCGGAAGCATTAGTTATCAGACGTGCACGATCCATATTTGAAACGTTGCTGTAAGGTACGAAAAATCGGTAGTTACCCGAAATCATGTGCCCGATATTGACTAAACTATTCTCATGGCTGTCCATTCGATCTTTTACATTCGCCGCATGTTCCAACTTCACCAAACTCTTAAGTGAAGTTTGTCACTGCCCAAACGACAAACATCCTAAGGCCATCACAAGTGCCCTTACCTCATCCATTTTAACAGAAAATAATTCAAAATGATAAAAACACACTTGTTCAAACTTCTTTCAGTTTCTGATTCTGAAATGAAAGATTGTAAACAAATACATCCTTGAACTTGCTGTTTGTCAAGGTTGAGTTCAATATAAAACAATAATTAAACAAATAAGATGGACACAAATTACAGATATAAACATCTAAATATTCGAACATATCGAATTTTTATTAGTTTTCTTTACCGCAGCCAATCGTTTTCTTTTGGTGATAAGATTTGTAATTCGATTTAATTATCCAATTGGTCGTTGTGCTTGGCGACCAACCCTTGTTCCATACACCTGCCTCCACACCAATTTTAATGAGCTCCATCACCTGTTCGTTGTTTGCTGGAAATATAAATGAATTAAAGGGATTATAAAGAGGTTTTCTGAACTATTTATGCGCATCGGGAACACCCGAAAACCCCTTTACAATCCATTTAATGTAACATAAATAAACAAATATTTTAATTTCCCTTCATATTTTCTGGTATCGATATACCAATAACCGTTGAATTTGTTGACTTTCATAATGAATCGCTTGTTGACAATTTATAAATTCTTCTTCATGGCTGAGATCCTGGAAATCGAAAGGTCATTTGTATTGTTATTAATTTCCCTTTATATTTCCTGGTATCCATATACCAATAACCATTGAATTTGTTGACTTTCTTAATGAATCACTTGTTGATGCAAAATCGTTCACCAGTTAAAAAGCGGTGATTTTCTTCGATTTTGTCCAAATCGTTGAAGATGTTTTCCAGTTGATTCACAAACTCGTGTTCCCAAATGGTGACCAAGTTGTACCCCTTTTCCCTGATGACTGCGTTGCGTTTCATAGTCAGGGCGTATAGTTCACTGACTGACTGTTTTGTTCGGGGTAGCTTAGTAACGTCTCTATCGTTAGGATAGCACTCAGGACAGCCGTGGTAGAGGCACCCGTCAAACTGATATACCGTATTGTTGGATTCGCAGTACCCATCTGCTTTATACTTCGTGTCAGGAATCGGAAATTCCCTTTCATTCAGGGCATGTTGAATGTGTATGCCTTGGGAGTGCATCAGACCTTCCAACCACTGAATGGACACTTTGCTGTACTGGTCCTTGGAATAACTATCCCCGGGTACCTTGGCAATGGAACTCGGTAGAGTCTCCTTCTCCTGAATGACGGCACCCTTGAGGATCAGGTCATCCAATAATTCCCATTGTCCTAATTTAACCTGTACCCATTCTTGATCGTCTTTCTCTTTCATGCGTAACCACGATGTCGATTCTCCGTTCCAGAGAAGTTTGACGTGGGTGTAGGGTTTCAGAAATTTACTTTTGTAAACACCGTGACAAACACTGGCAATGGTGATATAATCTGTGGGATCTACCCCTCTTTCGATCGTTTCTTTCCATTCATTCGTTTGCGGATCCCGAACGAGGTATTTCTTCTCAGTGACTGACATCAGAAGTTGACGAAAGGTCATTAGCGCTTCCCGCAAGATTTGAACATCCGACCTGCAGTATTCTTCCATCTCTTTCTCAAAATCAAAAACTTTGTCTTTCTGTTTCTCGTACCATTTCAGGAAGTCAATCCGGCCTCGGGTAGACATACTGTTCATGCCAAAATAGGCTGGGTCGGGATATGCTCCTTTGTAAGTCTGGTTTTCAGCTTTGTTGAAATAATGAGGGAAGTACCCCTTTTTCAGCTCTTCGAGATGAAACATTTTTGGTAATTGGCTCAAACTCGTATTGAAGAAAGACAGCGAGTCCATAAGACGAATGTCCAATCCGCGAGATACGTGCATGTACATAATCTTTGATCCATTATAAACGAGAGAGTCTGGCAGAATACTGTTTTGAATCAAATAATCTAGCACGAAAATACCGTCGTATCCCTTGAAATTGTGGGCAAACACAGTGACGTTCTTATGACTTTTTGTGAAAAGCCATTGGCAAAACTGGGTGGCTGTAGATCGTCCTTTAAACTGAACCTCTCTGTGACCACACCTCTCGGGGCAGGGTGGTCTTTTGTAACAAAGCAATTTTTTGTCCCATTTGTCACAAACCTTACAACGTGATCCACAAGTGTCGCAAGTGGCTCCTTGAACTAATGGTTGATCCATACAGTCAACGCAAACGGATTGGGCAATCACGAAATTGGGCCTATGCTCTCGTCGACCACACCATGCCTGATGACAGTTGCTGCAGGTTTCGTCATGACAACATTTCTGCACGCTTTGCACGGGGAAACATATCCGTCTCGACACGTGGCAATTTCATCCTGACTGCATTCAAAGTCGAACATGATGAAGCGTTTTTTGTAAGGTTTAACATCTATAGGCAAGGGTTCTTGATAACACTTGTGATCGTACTCTACAGTTTTCAGACATCTAGAACATTCGTACGTGTCGCAGTCGTGTTTCTTATCCTTGTCTTTTCCAATTTTGATGACTTTATAACAATCGGGACAACGCCACCACGACTCGCATTCACTTAGTAGATCTTTTTCTTTCGGTGATTTATGAGAGTCGAAACACACTTTTGATCGGCACTGCATGTTGCAATCCGGACATGTGATAAGTTCATCTGTTGTCCGACAACCCTGTCTTTTACAGACTCTACAATAAAAGTCACACTCGTGTTTATTTTTCTCTTGGAATGGGACTAAACAATCGTGGCAAAAATAACTTTGACTGAAAAATCCACTGATTTTAGGTATGGCATGAAAATGACGGTCGTTGGTCAGATACACGAACAATTGTTTTCTGTCGTCTTTGGTCCCCTTAGTTAAAAATTTATTGCCTAATTCGGCACTGACCACTAAAATCTGACAACCTAGAACAGTTTCGAATTTTGGAATATCTGTAATAGTCGCAAACTGATATTTAGAAACACTCGCTTTGTCGCAGAGAATAGTGGCGAATAAAGTTTGTCGAGTAGATTTAACGTTTTTTAGACTTTTGTAGAAATTAGGCGGACACTTCTTATGTTCTATAACCTGATGTAATAGATGGTTGTTTTTCCTTTCGGGTAAAGACAGTTTTAATAAACGACAATCGCATCGATGAAATGGATGCCGATCTAAAAGTTCTTGCCAATCTGATATGGAAACCGTGTGTGTTTTAGCGAAACATATAGCCAAAGACCGAGCTAAACACATGTAGTCATCATCGTTTTGAATTTCAACGATAGATCTTTTCTTGTTAATAGCTTCTTGCACATTGCTGATGTTAAATCTACCTTTTCCTCCTTTGTGGAGATCTATCAATCCAACATCTATGTTGAACGAATCGTCGAGAGCCAAATCTTGATGACTCGTTACTACATTTTGAATGTGGCTAAGAATGACGTCGGCGTTCATTTGATCTATTCGTCTTAGTGGTGCCACGATTGGATTTTCTAGATTATGATGTCTTATCACCACCACAGCTAAATCATTCCCCGATAAATTCCCCCTTGCGTCGTTGAAAACGTCGTCAAACATGTGATGAAGTCCGTCGTGTAGGTCTGTCAATTTTTCACCCTTCCATTCGTCATTAAACCTAATGTTGTAAGTTTTTTCGACAGCGGTGTGTTTAGCAAAGTTACGCTGTCTCATGAATCGAAATTCGTAAGGAGTCCTACCCCGACCTAACTGATTTCTATCTTCTTCAGTCAGACGGTCTTGGCGTTCAAAGACGTCATTTGTACAAATTCGCTTTGACGATGATGGTCCGGGGGAACTCTCACGTTTTCTTCTTCTACTACCATTTGAAAAAGCACTCGGATTTGAATTAGTCTGATGAGAGAGGTCGGCGTCTATTATGTCGGACTTTAAAGTAGTTGGTAAATCCATAACTAATAAAAGTTCCTCGACTTGTAATTCAAACATTCGCCTCTGTACAATTGGCCAATTTTAGGCCATGTAAACCCCCTTTCATCATTCAAATATCAGTTGATTCAGATCGGAAGCATTAGTTATCAGACGTGCACGATCCATATTTGAAACGTTGCTGTAAGGTACGAAAAATCGGTAGTTACCCGAAATCATGTGCCCGATATTGACTAAACTATTCTCATGGCTGTCCATTCGATCTTTTACATTCGCCGCATGTTCCAACTTCACCAAACTCTTAAGTGAAGTTTGTCACTGCCCAAACGACAAGTGCCCTTACCTCATCCATTTTAACACAAAATAATTCAAAATGATAAAAACACACTTGTTCAAACTTCTTTCAGTTTCTGATTCTGAAATGAAAGATTGTAAACAAATACATCCTTGAACTTGCTGTTTGTCAAGGTCAATATAAAACAATAATTAAACAAATAAGATGGACACAAATTACAGATATAAACATCTAAATATTCGAACATATCGAATTTTTATTTAGTTTTCTTTACCGCAGCCAATCGTTTTCTTTTGGTGATAAGATTTGTAATTCGATTTAATTATCCAATTGGTTGTTGTGCTTGGCGACCAACCCTTGTTCCATACACCTGCCTCCACACCAATTTTAATGAGCTCCATCACCTGTTCGTTGTTTGCTGGAAATATAAATGAATTAAAGGGATTATAAAGAGGTTTTCTGAACTATTTATGCGCATCGGGAACACCCGAAAACCCCTTTACAATCCATTTAATGTAACATAAATAAACAAATATTTTAATTTCCCTTCATATTTTCTGGTATCGATATACCAATAACCGTTGAATTTGTTGACTTTCATAATGAATCGCTTGTTGACAATTTATAAATTCTTCTTCATGGCTGAGATCCTGGAAATCGAAAGGTCATTTGTATTGTTATTAATTTCCCTTTATATTTCCTGGTATCCATATACCAATAACCATTGAATTTGTTGACTTTCTTAATGAATCACTTGTTGATGCAAAATCGTTCACCAGTTAAAAAGCGGTGATTTTCTTCGATTTTGTCCAAATCGTTGAAGATGTTTTCCAGTTGATTCACAAACTCGTGTTCCCAAATGGTGACCAAGTTGTACCCCTTTTCCCTGATGACTGCGTTGCGTTTCATAGTCAGGGCGTATAGTTCACTGACTGACTGTTTTGTTCGGGGTAGCTTAGTAACGTCTCTATCGTTAGGATAGCACTCAGGACAGCCGTGGTAGAGGCACCCGTCAAACTGATATACCGTATTGTTGGATTCGCAGTACCCATCTGCTTTATACTTCGTGTCAGGAATCGGAAATTCCCTTTCATTCAGGGCATGTTGAATGTGTATGCCTTGGGAGTGCATCAGACCTTCCAACCACTGAATGGACACTTTGCTGTACTGGTCCTTGGAATAACTATCCCCGGGTACCTTGGCAATGGAACTCGGTAGAGTCTCCTTCTCCTGAATGACGGCACCCTTGAGGATCAGGTCATCCAATAATTCCCATTGTCCTAATTTAACCTGTACCCATTCTTGATCGTCTTTCTCTTTCATGCGTAACCACGATGTCGATTCTCTCCGTTCCAGAGAAGTTTGACGTGGGTGTAGGGTTTCAGAAATTTACTTTTGTAAACACCGTGACAAACACTGGCAATGGTGATATAATCTGTGGGATCTACCCCTCTTTCGATCGTTTCTTTCCATTCATTCGTTTGCGGATCCCGAACGAGGTATTTCTTCTCAGTGACTGACATCAGAAGTTGACGAAAGGTCATTAGCGCTTCCCGCAAGATTTGAACATCCGACCTGCAGTATTCTTCCATCTCTTTCTCAAAATCAAAAACTTTGTCTTTCTGTTTCTCGTACCATTTCAGGAAGTCAATCCGGCCTCGGGTAGACATACTGTTCATGCCAAAATAGGCTGGGTCGGGATATGCTCCTTTGTAAGTCTGGTTTTCAGCTTTGTTGAAATAATGAGGGAAGTACCCCTTTTTCAGCTCTTCGAGATGAAACATTTTTGGTAATTGGCTCAAACTCGTATTGAAGAAAGACAGCGAGTCCATAAGACGAATGTCCAATCCGCGAGATACGTGCATGTACATAATCTTTGATCCATTATAAACGAGAGAGTCTGGCAGAATACTGTTTTGAATCAAATAATCTAGCACGAAAATACCGTCGTATCCCTTGAAATTGTGGGCAAACACAGTGACGTTCTTATGACTTTTTGTGAAAAGCCATTGGCAAAACTGGGTGGCTGTAGATCGTCCTTTAAACTGAACCTCTCTGTGACCACACCTCTCGGGGCAGGGTGGTCTTTTGTAACAAAGCAATTTTTTGTCCCATTTGTCACAAACCTTACAACGTGATCCACAAGTGTCGCAAGTGGCTCCTTGAACTAATGGTTGATCCATACAGTCAACGCAAACGGATTGGGCAATCACGAAATTGGGCCTATGCTCTCGTCGACCACACCATGCCTGATGACAGTTGCTGCAGGTTTCGTCATGACAACATTTCTCTTCGGGTCTGCACGCTGTGCACGGGGAAACATATCCGTCTCGACACGTGGCAATTTCATCCTGACTGCATTCAAAGTCGAACATGATGAAGCGTTTTTTGTAAGGTTTAACATCTATAGGCAAGGGTTCTTGATAACACTTGTGATCGTACTCTACAGTTTTCAGACATCTAGAACATTCGTACGTGTCGCAGTCGTGTTTCTTATCCTTGTCTTTTCCAATTTTGATGACTTTATAACAATCGGGACAACGCCACCACGACTCGCATTCACTTAGTAGATCTTTTTCTTTCGGTGATTTATGAGAGTCGAAACACACTTTTGATCGGCACTGCATGTTGCAATCCGGACATGTGATAAGTTCATCTGTTGTCCGACAACCCTGTCTTTTACAGACTCTACAATAAAAGTCACACTCGTGTTTATTTTTCTCTTGGAATGGGACTAAACAATCGTGGCAAAAATAACTTTGACTGAAAAATCCACTGATTTTAGGTATGGCATGAAAATGACGGTCGTTGGTCAGATACACGAACAATTGTTTTCTGTCGTCTTTGGTCCCCTTAGTTAAAAATTTATTGCCTAATTCGGCACTGACCACTAAAATCTGACAACCTAGAACAGTTTCGAATTTTGGAATATCTGTAATAGTCGCAAACTGATATTTAGAAACACTCGCTTTGTCGCAGAGAATAGTGGCGAATAAAGTTTGTCGAGTAGATTTAACGTTTTTTAGAATTTTGTAGAAATTAGGCGGACACTTCTTATGTTCTATAACCTGATGTAATAGATGGTTGTTTTTCCTTTCGGGTAAAGACAGTTTTAATAAACGACAATCGCATCGATGAAATGGATGCCGATCTAAAAGTTCTTGCCAATCTGATATGGAAACCGTGTGTGTTTTAGCGAAAAATATAGCCAAAGACCGAGCTAAACACATGTAGTCATCATCGTTTTGAATTTCAACGATAGATCTGTTCTTGTTAATAGCTTCTTGCACATTGCTGATGTTAAATCTACCTTTTCCTCCTTTGTGGAGATCTATCAAGCCAACATCTATGTTGAACGAATCGTCGAGAGCCAAATCTTGATGACTCGTTACTACATTTCAATGTGGCTAAGAATGACGTCGGCGTTCATTTGATCTATTCGTCTTAGTGGTACCACGATTGGATTTTCTAGATTATGATGTCTTATCACCACCACAGCTAAATCATTCCCCGATAAATTCCCCCTTGCGTCGTTGAAAACGTCGTCAAACATGTGATGAAGTCGGTCGTGTAGGTCTGTCAATTTTTCACCCTTCCATTCGTCATTAAACCTAATGTTGTAAGTTTTTTCGACAGCGGTGTGTTTAGCAAAGTTACGCTGTCTCATGAATCGAAATTCGTAAGGAGTCCTACCCCGACCTAACTGATTTCTATCTTCTTCTTCTTCACTCAGACGGTCTTGGCGTTCAAAGACGTCATTTGTACAAATTCGCTTTGACGATGATGGTCCGGGGGAACTCTCACGTTTTCTTCTTCTACTACCATTTGAAAAAGCACTCGGATTTGAATTAGTCTGATGAGAGAGGTCGGCGTCTATTATGTCGGACTTTAAAGTAGTTGGTAAATCCATAACTAATAAAAGTTCCTCGACTTGTAATTCAAACATTCGCCTCTGTACAATTGGCCAATTTTAGGCCATGTAAACCCCCTTTCATCATTCAAATGTTCAGATCGGAAGCATTAGTTATCAGACGTGCACGATCCATATTTGAAACGTTGCTGTAAGGTACGAAAAATCGGTAGTTACCCGAAATCATGTGCCCGATATTGACTAAACTATTCTCATGGCTGTCCATTCGATCTTTTACATTCGCCGCATGTTCCAACTTCACCAAACTCTTAAGTGAAGTTTGTCACTGCCCAAACGACAAGTGCCCTTACCTCATCCATTTTAACACAAAATAATTCAAAATGATAAAAACACACTTGTTCAAACTTCTTTCAGTTTCTGATTCTGAAATGAAAGATTGTAAACAAATACATCCTTGAACTTGCTGTTTGTCAAGGTTGAGTTCAATATAAAACAATAATTAAACAAATAAGATGGACACAAATTACAGATATAAACGAATTTTTATTAGTTTTCTTTACCGCAGCCAATCGTTTTCTTTTGGTGATAAGATTTGTAATTCGATTTAATTATCCAATTGGTCGTTGTGCTTGGCGACCAACCCTTGTTCCATACACCTGCCTCCACACCAATTTTAATGAGCTCCATCACCTGTTCGTTGTTTGCTGGAAATATAAATGAATTAAAGGGATTATAAAGAGGTTTTCTGAACTATTTATGCGCATCGGGAACACCCGAAAACCCCTTTACAATCCATTTAATGTAACATAAATAAACAAATATTTTAATTTCCCTTCATATTTTCTGGTATCGATATACCAATAACCGTTGAATTTGTTGACTTTCATAATGAATCGCTTGTTGACAATTTATAAATTCTTCTTCATGGCTGAGATCCTGGAAATCGAAAGGTCATTTGTATTGTTATTAATTTCCCTTTATATTTCCTGGTATCCATATACCAATAACCATTGAATTTGTTGACTTTCTTAATGAATCACTTGTTGATGCAAAATCGTTCACCAGTTAAAAAGCGGTGATTTTCTTCGATTTTGTCCAAATCGTTGAAGATGTTTTCCAGTTTTGTTATAACCTTAATTTATAACGAAAATACAAAAAAGGTAATATATAATAAAATATAAAATGGTTTAACTAAACGTAATATTTTATAGTTGTAGCAAGAAAGACTTAGCCTTAGCCCAGCTCCTTACTTAGCCGAAAAGATATTTCGGTCTTTGCCCACACTTAGATTCCACCTTAGAATCACTTTGAAGTGTAGCAAAGTATGTGAAAGTAAAATAATAATTAGAAAGGTGCATATGAGCCCCTCAGTGCAATAGTGGTCTAACCCATTTTTTATTGTTTTAAGAAAAATTGATCTAAAGTTCAAAGGTTATTAAAAAATCAGAAAAATACATTCCATTTTGAATATTATCTGTTTGTTATGCTCTAATATCTTTGTATCTGTGGGAATTTTTTTTTTTTTTTTTGGACTCATATTTAAATAATTAGCCCACTTTTCTCAGGTAAAAATGCAATTTGTTGAGTTAGACCACTTTTGCATTAAATAACTTAGCAAATATGGATTGTAATTCTGGAACTAATGATAACATTTTCATTTTAAAACAACCTTTATTTTCATATTTACGAACTTTGAAAATTAACTAATGAACTAATGAACTAAACTAAAACAGGAAAGTTCAACTTTTAGGAAACATATATGTGTTCTGTTTTGATAACAAGACTATTCTGCGTCCATGTGATCAGTCTCGTAATCGCTGATGTCCTCTGGGTGTCTGAGTGGTACATTTTCATCAACCATCATATTGGTATAAAATTGATGGTGGATAGGGGGTACAAGGGGCAGCAAATCCTTTAAATCTTTCAATTTTGCTGGATTGATGGGGATCGGATCATTATATAACTGAGGCAAAACAAGACTCTTGGTATCTTTTGGGCGGCCTCTTGTTCCCCTTTCTTTGCGCTCAAGATCAACAACATAAAATGGAGCTTCTTCATCTGTACTGTATTTCAATTCCATCTGAAGTGGTGTTTCTTTTTTGAAGCGAATCCATTGGATTTTGAGCCAGTTAACAGATTCACCATCTGTACATTTTTTTCTGTTTACTGACACTTCAGACATTGTTTTGGAATCCAAAAAATCTTTTTGTTCCATTTTTACAACTTTGAATGGATTTTGCTTTCGTGCTTGTGACACAAGCTCCATCCAGTCATTTGGTACATAGATGTGCATTGCTGGAATCCGTTTTCTCTCTATGACACCAAAATCTTGATCGTTTGGAAGGTAGCTGTGACCACTTACCATGAATTTGTGGTTTATTTCAACAATTGGCAGTGTTGCTACTATATGTGACCAAAACCATGCCATTTTTATGTTCCGGTTTTGACCGCCACAACTGTCACTGTAGGCTGTAATTCTGTCTACTCCTTGCTCTGATTGTTGTTTCACATATTTATAAATACATGATCCTATTTCATTGGCACCACGCTTAGCAGTGGCCTCATCCCACATAAACATGGAAGCTTTATTATCACGCATAGAGTGGATCCCAAGATTGTAAGTCCACAATTGGCGCTTGTAATACACAATCCCTGTCGGTAAATATGGCGTTGGAAGTGTTTTCTCTAAATCAAAAGTGAATGCGTCATACTTCATATCCTGTTTCACTTTTTCTGATTCAGCTCTGAGTGATTCCCTGACCTTTTCTGCTTTTCTATGATGCAGTTCTAGTAAATTCTCCAGTTCTCTTTTCTGTGAAGCATCCTCAGTTGTATCTATTTTCATCTTCATGGTGTCACATGTTTTGCATGCATCCTTTCTTGGTGGATGGAAAGATAAGTTAAATTTAGTAGTGAAAGTGTGGCGGTATGCCCATTCCTTAAGTGGTTCAATGCCATTTTTTTCACACTCTTCTGAGTAGAGGGAATACATTTTGGTTACAGTGAGGTCAGGGGCAAGATACTTTCTGTTTCTTTGGTGAGACCTGGTGTAATGGCTTTCAAGTATTCTTTGTAATAAGAGTTCAACAATTTTAATCAAATATCTTTTCAGGAGCACTAATATGATAGATAACATGCATAGCACAAGGTGTTGAAATAGGATTAAAATATCTGAAAATAAAAATATGTAGAATGGAAGAACAAAGCACTAAAAAAAAAAACTAGTCATCTTTCACTCGAGCACTAACAAAACTAGTCATCTTTCACTCGACAATAAATTTCAAACTCTTCAGACTGTCTGTTCTCAACATCTATATTATCGGCAAAGCTCGTAACATTAGAGTTTCGGGATCTGTACACTCGCTCGATAATTCTTCTACAGATAAGTATTAAGATAATAACAACTAATATTGATATGCTTCCAATAACGGCGTACATTTCCGCACTGACTTTACCGTTTATATTTTCCGTGAGAGATGATGGTGTTACTACCACCACAGGAAACTGAATGCCGGTCTAGAATAACATTTTATCAATAGCCTTATACACTATCTTCCTTGTTTTGAGTGGTGTCATAATTGTATCAAGTTAATGTGATAATCGCCTTTGTTAATTCTTATTTTTGTAAATTGTCTGGTACTTGTGACTTGTGTACCAACGCTACACATAGAGCAAGGTACGTCATCGGGTGACCTTCCTAAATACAAGCTATCAATGTCGATCTGCACACATTCGAAGTCCGAGCTCTGAATACACACATTTAGAAAAACTCCAACATTCTGAGTTTAGCTTACTGCAGTACAAAAAAGCAAGATTTGTACGCTTCATAGCTGAGGTTATGTCGTAGTTTTGAGATGGAAGTACAGTTCAAAGATATAAATTGTGCAGAATTAACGCATTAGCGAGCTTTGGAAATACCACGAAGATACGACAATTTTGTTGGTTTTTTGAAGTAGTAGACCACCATATCCGCTGTTGGCCACTAACTTCCTCTAAAATTGCTTTATCTGTATCTGTATCTCCCATTCTCCTTGCTTTTGATCAGTAAACCTCTTAAAACACCTTCCTCGTCCGAATTCGACCACAAGTAACACTTTTCTAACGCTCATACCGCCAACTAAAAGAATCATATCGCCGTATTTAGAGCGAGCACGTTTTAAATGCTCTTGTAAATGTACACCGATAGATTAGTTACAAACAACGGCCCATTTCAGAATAATAGCTGAGTACCTTAGCGGGTACCATAATACTTCAATCATTCCGAAAGAGCTGTTATTAATTACACCAGAATTCATCATCAGTTTTGCATCCAGTTTTTTTTAACTCCACTCCCTCTTACAATTTTATATCCATCCATTTTTAAAAATTCAAATGCTAGATTTTTTGGCTTTGAAAATCAATAATTTTTTATTCTGATGCTCATGATAATAACAGATCAGACCAGAGTTGTGTAGCCCATTTACATGATGCACCTTAATACGTTTCATTTTATTTATTTAATTCCTTCAGATCTGACCAGATAGCGCTAACTGGTGTTCATCGAGCTTGCTTTAATCATCCAAATATTCATAGCAAAAGAATCCTTCTTGTTCCACCTTGAAGGTTTTCAAAAACTGAACGTAACTGGTGCCTGTTGGTAAATAATTCGAAATGTCAAGAAACCGAAATTGTTGAGTGGAAAGACAGGTACTGAATGTTTTATTTTAATCACAAAACGATTAACTACCATCTAACTCGAAAACATTCGCCAGGTGCGACTTGATAGCATTCAGATCATATTTTGATGAGTTGAATCCCAGAATAGGTAATTGCCCGGAGTAAATTAGATCCTTCTGTAATGCGTTTCGCATTTTCACGGCACAATTAGTGACAATTATAACGCACTGGCACACATGGTGAATCTTCCGTACTAGTTACCATCACTCATGAAACAGTTGCATACATTAGGCGTAATTCACCTTTTACGCAGCTTTTGTTGATCCTTCTGAAGCATTCTTCCTATTCTTACTATCCAGCTGATTCAAAACACCCTTCAATTTATCATCCAAAAATGTCTTTGCTTGCTTGATTTTGAATAGATAATGCATTTGGTAGCATTGTCATTTTGACATTGCATCTTGATTAACAGAGACCTTGGAATATTTATATTTGCTAATACTTCTATTCGTTGAAACATTGTTTTTCTTGAATTAAAATATCGTCAAGAGTACCTGAGGGTGGTTCATTTCCAGCATTGACTTTATTCGTGGCGTTTTAAAGTTTTCAATCACGAAAAAAAAATTGCAGCAATAGCGGCATCTGTATTTATGCGAATAAAGCTCCATTTTTGATATATACGAAAGGTGATGGTCGTGACAGTTAACGTTCTTTGTCGAATGGTACTCCTGATATGTTTTCGCGTGCGCTTAAGATATATGGGAACAGCACAGTCCATTAGTTGGCCAAACTGGAAAATGTGGAGATTTATTACAGGTACTCAAATTCGGGTACATCATTATCATTGAAATTCCTTTTAATTTTGGAAGAAGCTGTTACAGTCTTATAGTTACACCACTCCTTAAGGGAATATTTCTCTTCTTTTTTAAACAGGGTGAAAAAGGGGCAAACATTAATTAAACCTTTTTATTTTGAAAAAACGATATTAAATCCCAATTTTTTGATCGACCCACGATAGGCAAACTTAACCCTTCCCTGAGTCAAACGATATTAATCCATTTTTTGATCGCACCCACGCAGGCAACTTATACTTCCTACAGCAGAGACAGAAGATTTTGCTACAAGGATATGTTTCAATTTAGTGTTTGGTCTAAGAAGGAGAACTTGGTCTCTAATGAAAAGTTCTTTAACTTTCTCCATATTTGATTAATGTCGTCAGGGGAGGACACCCATTGTGGTTTATCAAATACATTGCTGTGTCGAACCAAATATCTGTATTCACCGCTCATTATATGTTTTAAAATAATGCCGAATGACAAGTTAATCTTGAATGTATGTAGTTGACGCCTTAAAATGTCAAGTAACTGGTCATCGAAATTGATTGGAAATAATGCCTTTGTGCTTGTTGTACATTTCCATTAAATCGTAGTTCACATAACCGACATCTTCACTCTAGGATTCACAATGTAAACCCTCATCAGATTCACGCATCATTTTATGAAGAAGCTTTCTGTGTTTATCGCACGTGCGACATTTAAAGTTTGACACATAACATACTATTCTTGAAATGATAATAAAATTGCGTCCTGTTGTGAAACTTTTCCATGCATTTATCACAACTATACATTTTTTTTATACAATATTCATAATTATTCTCAAAACGGCTATAAGCGTAAAGAAATCTTCAGGTTTGAAACATGCATTGTATGTCTCTCCACGGAAAGCTCGTATATCGATGTAGAAAAGTCCCCTGAACTTGTTTATTTTCAGTTTAAACCGTTTCGTGATTTGAGTGGCTTCACATTCGGCTGCCTTATGGTTGAAACCAAGTTGTTGATGGGGTGCTCTCTTCTATTGTGATGTTTCCAAATCAAAATACAATATATAGAATGGATATAGGGCGAAGCGCTGCCTTATGGCTTATATCAACCACGTTGTTGATGTTTCCAATGAATATATGCAACACTTTATTTACATTTGATTACTAGGTCTGCACTAGAAGGCAGACTATACCATAAATCTCCCTTCACTTACCTACGTCTTCAAACCATAGCTGACGAATCCATGAATTTTCTTACCCCTGCCCTAGTATTTATCCATAATCCTTAAAACAATAACGTTCTAGGGAGTGTTTATCAGTGCTGTTTGCGTCTTGTTGTAAGATCTAATAATAGTATCGATTAACGCATTTGTACATAACATATATAAAAATAACAAAGTTTGTATACATAACAAGAAAAACCAAATCCTGAATTGTTCCTCCTCTTCTTTCTTTCTTTACCCGTCCAAGAATCCTGGTCACGGCACCAGAAAAGCTGGGTATGTGACAAAGCACTTGTCAATATACCCCTTTTTAGTAATGTGGCCGTAGTCTGATGCGATAAGGTCCCGCCTTAAATGATGATAACTCTTTTTCAAAAATATACTGTTTAATGCTTCACGTTGTGTTTTTACAAAGTTCTAAATATCATGAGCCTTTATAAGCCAAGAAGATAATGCCAAGTAGTGAGACTTAAGGTAGCCAAATGATAAGACTTCTAAGTCCAAATGATAAGACTTCTAAGTGAGTACTAACGTTTGCTAGTTAGGTACTGAAGAACGATAGTTTCGTTCTGGCTTATAAAGGCATGGTCATTTACGTAAGTCAGTATGACTGGGGCGTCTATTCAAAACATTATCATGAAAGTAGAATATGTTTGGGCACAATAAAAATTTCATCTAAGGCGTATTCAATCGTAGTTGACATTAAGGGTTGACCGACATAGATTTCGTGACAAGAAAAGTTATAGGTCAGTCAGACCAACAATAAAGAATTGTGTGATGGAATGTGGTCATTTTGTTACAGCTTCTCATTCGGCTGCCTTATGGGTGAAACCAAGTTGTTGATGGGGTGCTCTCTTCTATTCTAACTATTCACATCATTTTTAAGCTGTATTCTGTCTTTATATCTTATGTAAGAATTTTTGCACAAATTTTATAGTTCTTTACTTGGTTTAGATTCTGCATAATTACATTTCATATATAACTTCATGCTTATTAAGGATGTGACTGTATGAAGAGCCAGGTTTCCCCCTACTCTCCTGTTTCGCAGAACTGAAAAAGAAACTGAAAAAGATCTTTAACACCAGTACTATTGTTTGACAAGGAAAGAACAGGCAGACACAGTCTTGCTAACAGTGCGTACAGGGGTGATACATCTTGACCCAACATTGATCCAATTCATCAAAATCAAATGGTGGTATATCTTTATTACCTGCTAATTGAAAAGTTGAACATTCTTTTTGTAAATTATCCAAATTGTCTACCACTCTAAAACTTTTTTTTATCTTTGACAATGAAATGTATATGAGGTGTATCAGCACCAAAACGGGCTATATAGCACCGGAATACGATTTAAAACAACAAATAAAGGCAATAACACCAAAAATTAAAAATCACAAGCCCTAAAGGGAGCGACAAAAACAACGTAACAACGTTAAAAACAATACTGAAAACGTGAAAGGAATTAAAAAGAATGTGAACAATAATAATTATCTCGATATATCTAATTGAAAATAAAATTTTTGCTCCTGATAAATCAATGGTAATAATAGGCTTTGATATTTATAAATTAATCCTCACCACTCTCAAATGAAGAAGTTTCTCTGTTAACAGGTTTCACAAATGAAATTCCATTCAGTAACTCATTCTCAAATGGGAATTTGGTTACCACATTATAAACCATAGTTATATAGAAGCCTCTTATCGAGCTGTAAAATATTAATGATATAAAATACCAAAAGTACAATTCAAAATAAAACTTGATATTCTAATATAATTGGAAACTGTACCAATTAAAATATTGTACAAGAATTGTAGCATTAAAATATTGTAAAAGAATTACTCTCACCTGTAAATTCGAGCAATAGTGGATGGTTCCAGATCATCCCTATTATCAGCTAGAACAGTTCTGGCCTTCATACCAATAGCCACAAAATCCACTGGCAAGTAATTTTCTTCGTTGGTCAAATCAACTTTAGTGACATCTTCCGCTGATTTTATTGTTTAACAAGGAGAGCCCAGCGAATTAACCTGCTAGTTGTTTTCAACCAAGTAAATACTTTATAGTCGTGAAACACTTTCAAATTTGGAATTATCTAAATAAACTTTAAAATTGTTAAACCTTCTGTTACGTTGTTACATTCCTGTCGAGCTATCTAGTGCGGTCTACTCAATCTATCAGTAACATTATGGTTGGCCAACCGTTAGTTAATACAACGTAGATATATAAAAATATGCTAAAATATCCAAAGAAAAAAACAGTACAATAGAAAAAAAAATTATGATAAATTCAAAGATGGTTACATAGCATTGGATCTGTTGAGAGGTGTGTTGTGTCTGTGCCAGTGACAAGTGAGTCGAGAGAATGAGATAATTGCCTTGTTTGAGAGGTGGAGCAGTGCCTGTTGTAGCTCCTTAATGAAGACTCATTGCGGTGACCAGACAAAAACATTATTTGTCTAGCTTCGAAGCCACTGTCATTCATATGTTGGATGACAGTGACACGCAAACAGTGAGCTGTATACGTTTTTCTTGTTTCTGGGATTTTACTAATATCTGTCATGAATGAGCGAAAACTTTGTTTCCTAAGGGCTTTTCTGATTGAAATAAATCTTTATATTTCTGATATTTTAAGCGTCCATTTTGTGTTTTTTTTGTGTCGATTCTGATATTATAAATAAAAGAAAATAAATAAAAATAAATCATATTTTCTGATATCATCATCGCTTACTTCTTTGAAACGATTTGTTGTTGCTTTGAAAGTTCTATGTATAGTTTTTCAGGGTTTAAAATTTCAGGTTTAAGGCCTTCTTGTCGGAGTGTATTAGAGGTAGAAATTTTTAATTTCAGGTTAGCTTTCTTGTCAGGATCAAGCTCATTTATGGGTGTAGAGCTACTTGGAGGGTTGGTTTCTATTTTGTCATTTAATATTAAATTATTCTCTGGATGATATTTATAATTCAGTCCAGTAGACACTGTCCTCATCACATTCCCTCTGTTTTATTAATGGCGAAGGCTCCATATACACAATTCCTCTAGCTCTTTTTTTCTCAAGTGAAACTAAAATTTGTAAATTAGAATCTTTTGTTAAAGAAGGAAAATTCGTCTCTAGATTCTGATCGAAATTTCGAATTTTTTTTTCATCTCCCATAAGTTTCTCGTCAGTTTCTGTCAATATCAGATTTTTGCACTTTTTAATCCAGGGCTTAATGTGTTTAGCTTTTTTTTTTATTTTTAGCGGTCATGAATTCGGATGCATCAAATGTATAAGGAAAATTACATTAATTAGATATCTTTGGTAACTGGGTTTTGACAAGAAGTTGACGTGTTTGTACATTATCTGTTTTTCTTTAAATAACTATTTGCTCTTCTAAACTTAATGATTTAAGGATAGTTTATCAGTGCTTATTTTTGGTTTTATTTAGTTTTGTTTATTTAGCACCAATAAAGTATTGTATCGACGGGGGATATCGATACAAATCCAATGTTGCAGACTTTAAATGACATTAAATCATTTCATGCAGACTTTAAGTTGATCAGGAGTTAGGGAGATTTGTCTGTGGAGCTCAGTAGTTATGGTTGTAAGCCCAAGCGTAGATATGGGTGATGACTGGTTTTAGAGAGTTTTGAACATGTTTGTATCAGCTGTCATACTAGTATTATCTAAGATAATTACATTATGAAATACAACTTCATTAGTTTTGCTTATTAATTGATATTCTTAGATAATATGACATGTTGTAATTGTCCTCAATTTTAAAAAAAAAGAATTAAATATATTAAAAATAAGGAAAAGAAACCAAACGCAATACTAGATATAATGTAAAAGGATAATATAAAGAAAACTTGAAGTAATTGAAAAATATTGAAAACATAAAACAATTAAAATATATATACATATATTTAAAAACATAATCATGTGAAGGTACGAGTACTCTAAAAACAAGACATTTCAAGCAGGACAATTGTTTGGATATAGAGAAGAGTTTTTTTATCAAAGCCTTTTCGTTATCAGGTGTCAATGAAGTATAAGAATGCTGTGAAAATGTGGCCAATTTAAAGAAAGAGAAGGAAAACATGAAATGGTTAACTTCAAATTACTTGTCATTTTGACAATGAAGTTGATGAATAAAGCTAAAGAATAGTAGGTTCGATATTATCCATGTTCCGAATTTGCCTAGAAGAGAAGGAAAATAAAACTATGATCAGCTTAGTGGGATGAGTATTGGTTGGTACCTTACCAAATACTTCTAGCACCATACTTCAGTGAGAAATTCACTTACAAATTTTTGCTTTGCTGGCATATTTTATTTTCAATCTGAATAAAAGAAAAATTGTGATATTTAATTTGAAATTGTTTTGAAAAACGTTTTTGAAATAGGTCGTTTTCGTTTTTTTCTTGATTTTGTTTTTGCAACATGATAATAAGTTCTAATATCTTGGGGTACTTGGCTAAAAGAAAGAATAATCAGACCATTGAACATAATATTCTTTACCATTATTACTAACAAACTTCACATCTTTGTCATTTTTATTATGACTATCCTTATCGTTATCTAAGATATTATTTAAATTATTAATTTCATCGTCCTTGTTATCATCGTTTATTTTGGTATCTGGTCAAATAAAGGGTCTTAATGCATTTATTAAGGACTTTGGTGGTTTTATCTACACAGCCCTGTAATTTATAGGTAAATTTGGGGCCTTTTTTTTATTATTTCAAAGGAGCCTTCATATTTATGTTTGGTGATAGGTGTTTTCTCAATTTTCCTTAGTACAAAGTCACCTACTTCAAACGTTGGTAATTTAGCATGTTTTTCATGGTAGAATTTATTTTTCTCTTGCATTCTTTTAATATTTTCTGTAGCAATCTCTAATGATACTTTAAGATTATCTATCAGATAATACACTTCTGTATTCTTACCTACTGTTTCTTTTGCTATTATTGTAGTATCAAACGATAAACTCGTGTCTCTTGAAAACAATAGTTTGTATGGTGAAAATTGTGATGAATGCGAGACTGTTGACTTAAAGGTCATCATTATTGAAGACAATATGTCCGGCCAATTGGTTTGAGCTTTGCCTTACGTCTTTCACAAGTATCATTTGTTTGCGGACGATATGAACTTGTGCAGTGGTGCTTGACATCAAATAATTCACAAACCGCTTTCACTAATTGTGACATAAAGGCTGCACCTCTATCTGTGACAATAGTTCTTGGAGCACCATATCTTGTGAATATTTGATGGTACAATGCGTTGCCTACCTCTTTGGCTTCTTGCGTCTTCGTTGGTATGGCCTTCGGCCAACCAGAAAATGAGTCCACAATTTTCAAAATATGTTTGCTTGTAGGTAATGGACCCAAGAAATCAAAATGAATTCCTGAAAATAGGGTCTCAACTGGCAATGTACATAAACTTTACCTGGGTGTACTAATTTTGTTCTTTGACAAATATCACATTTAAGAATGTAGTCATTTACCTGTTGGTCAAGTCCGGGTCACCAGTATTTTTGTAATAGTGCCGCACGAGCGGCGTCTCTTCCTCTATGACAGCCGCCTGCCATTGAGTCATGAAAGACTCTCAAAGCATCTTTACGGCGGATCCTTGGTAATGCTAACTGCTTTACCGGATCCGTTTGAAATGATCCTAGCCTACGTCAACGCTGGTACATAACATCTATTAAAGACGATCTGATGGACAGATTAGATATCCTCCTGGACCTACTCACCATATTATAAGCTGATATCTATGTGCAGAAAATCCCCCAGACTTACACCAACTGAATTTATTTTACGATTATTTCAAAAAATGGCGACCTCGAAATTGTTAATGAATTTAAGTATCTTGGCCTCAAATTCTTCTCGTCTGAAAGTTTTCTAAAAGCCCGAACAGACCTGTGTGAAAGAGCCGAAAGAGCCATGTATTCTGTTCTAAAAAAATGTTTTTACAACTTACCAATAGAATGTCAACTTGACCTGTTCGATAAAATTATAAAACCGACTCTTCTATAATCGACCGAAATATGGGGATATGGAAATGCATGTCATATTGAACAAGTACATTTCAAATTTTGCAAATTTATCTTAAATGTAAAATTATCTACATCAAACTACATGGTATATGGTGAGCTCGATAGACACCCGTTGCATAGACATCAAGGTCAAAATGATCACATTCTGGGCCAGAATAATTCGTAATAAAGAAACAAAAATAAGTTCCACAATGTATCAATTGATTTTACATAGATATACTTTGTCCAGTATAAAAAAATCTCTGGCTAATATACATTAAAACTACCCTGGATGAACGTGGCCTATCATACATATGGAATAAGTATAGCTTCATTAGTGTTCAGTGGTTAAAATGCACAGTTTATAGAATCCTATCAAAAATGGCAGACTGATGTACATGAATCCCCCAAAGCAATAAATTATAGAATTTCCAAAACAAAAGTAGAATTAGAACCGTACTTCCTTAAATTAAACACAAAGAACCGAACCATAATATGCAAATTCAGAACTTCAAACACAAGACTCTCGATTGAGACCGGTAGATGGTTTAAGATCAGAAGAGAAGATAGGATTTGCCCATAATGTGAAAGTAAAAATGTTGCTGATGAATACCATTATATCCTTGTCTGTCCCTTTTTCAAGAACACAAGATTTCAATATATACCTAGATACAATACTTCCATAACAGCCTGGCATTTCACAACATATTTAACAACAAACAATATAATAAATTAAATAAATTATGCAAATTCATCTCTATAATACGTTAGCGCATTTATGATTAATTTTCCATCCAACCTTTGTCCTGATATACGACCATAACCGCCATAGGGTGACCGTTTATTGCTTATATTTACGTTTTCAAAACCTGTCACCACGACAAATTCCACTCTTTGCGTGAAAATTTCATATTACCCGCCTTTGTCGCTGGAGTTGATCTTGTTGATGGAATAGCCATTTTCTTTTCTTCAGAAAATAGTTCGCGGGGGAAAGCTCTCAAAATGTAAGAAAAAACAATGTTTATCTCAAGTTTATGTTTAATCTTTATAAATCAATTCATTTATCAATAAATATAAAACATTTTGGTATGAATTCCGTCTTTAACGACGAAAAGCAACAAAATCATGAAATTTAATGAACGCGGATACAATTGAACAACGGAGAGGTGATTCGGCTAGACCTGACCGCATGTAAACAAGTAGGAAAGTTGAGAAAATGAAAGAAACTATAAAGACCAATCTAGAAGAAGGCCCGCTCCATATGTTGATAGGTGACCACAGTTTACACTCAATTCAGTTAATTTTCAGCAAAAGTATAGTATTTTGAAACTTAATATTAAACAATCCATAAAGCTGCACTTTCATGCTCTTAAACTGAAGCGAGTAACTAGGTCAAATGGGTCTACGGCTGTGGCCAGTACACTCAGGCCTAATTCGATTGAGTTCTATCGCATTTTGCCAATTATTCTTGTATGAGACTGTGAGTATTAGATTGGCTTTGGGTTAATCTAATGGAAACTTTATTACATATTAGAATTCATCATTAAAATTGGAATTTTACGTTCAAGCGTGAAGATGATCGACGTAAATAGCGCGACGGCCATGTTTATTGGTTATACATTGGTTACCGTGTATTACTACGCTCAATGTTTTGGTGATGAGGCAATGGCAGTTATTCTCTCATAAACGCCACACGTATTAACATTAGTCCAATGGAGAAAAACAACAGCTAATGTAAATATTTCTTAATACAGTTTACAAAGCTGTGAAAGAATAAATTCTGTTCTGTTCTGATAGAGAACACCATCTAACATTTCATACTCGTAACTTGCTTTATAAACTTGAGCTTTTGATTCCTTATCCGTAAATTCGGTGGGAATCGTATCATCGTCAATGTAATGAATTATATTCATAAAGTCAATACACTGTCGTTGCTCTTTAGCGATGATATGTAAATCATTGGCTTGTACATGTAGAGCTAATATTTCAGGTACAATAGGAAGTGTCACATTTCTAGTGTTACTGAATTATTTGTATCTACCGTGAATACAGACGGTAGTTCTGTACTATCCTCCAGTAATGGCTGTTGCTCATGAACCGTTCGTGATAAACAGTCAGCATAAGTATTTTTCTTACCTGAGCGATTTTCAATCTCAAAATCATATTCTTGAACGAGAAGAGCCCAGCGTATTAACCTGCTAGTTATATGCTTAACTGTTTTCAACCAGGTTAACGCTTTATGGTCAGTAAAAACTTTAAATTTGGAATTGGCTAAATATATTCTAAAATTCTCTTTACCTTCTATAACTGCAATACATTCCTTTAGGTTACCGTCCACTTACGTTCAAAAGTATTTGAGGAACGTTCTCCATAGTGGATAACCCTTTCTCTGTTTTTATCATCTAATTGTGAAAGAATATCCTGAAACATCTGTCTTTAAAATAAAAGGTTTATTGAAATTTGGATAATTATGCCAATATAGGTGGTGAGGTCAAATGAAATTTTAGATCCTCAAATGATTTTTGACAGTTTTCAGTACAAGTGAATTTTTGACCTTTTTGTAATAATTGATTTAATCGATGAGCAATTTTTGAAAATTTTGAACAAATTTCTCTCAACATGTCGGTCATAACCATTTGAAATGACAAAGGAGCATTTGTTAAACCAAAATGGCATCCGGTGATAAAAGCAGATTTATGTTGCGTACGTTTATCTATCCCAATTGGCCAGAATCCAGAAGCACAGTCCAAAACTGAAAAGATCTGGGCTTCATATTCTCTAATGGAATCGATCACATCTTCCATTCGGATTAATGGAAAAAAGGTTGGTTTGGTGATCTGATTTAATTTCCTGTAGTCAACTGCGAATCTCTAGTCGCCCGATTTCTTTTTGATAAGTATAATCGGTGACCTCCAGTCTGATCTGCGATGCTTTATAATGTTAGCATTTCATCAACAAGTCCTTGCGTAATTTTGCGTGTCTCCGGATTTTGTCTATTGACTAACAAACTCTGTATGGCGTCCTTAAAGTTTCTTCATGGTAATTCCCTGCATTCTGATTTTGTTGTCTTCTGTTTTCTTCTGAGTGCTTCATAGTTTGTTTCTGTAGTTCACCGGCGTAACTCCTGACATAAAAGATCGTTCGGCATCTCCATCAGTTGTACCAGTGCTTATTTTTGGTTTTATTTAGTGATGTTTATTTATCTAGCACCAATAAAGTATTGTATCGACGGGGGATATCGATACAAATCCAAAGTTGATCAGGAGTTAGGGGGATTTGTCTGTGCAGCTCAGTTGTTCCCACCGTAAGCCCAAGCGTAGATATGGGTGACAGGTTTTGGATAGTCTCTAATAATAACTAGATCTGAAAGTGTACCAATATATTGTGAATGAATGAATCAACATATACATAAATACAGAAATCATAAATATAAAATAAGTAAATATTGAAAAGGGTAAAATACAAGTTAAGCTCTTATCTGAAAGTGTACCAATATATTGTGAATTAATGAATGATGGCTGATTCTGGCTAGTCCTATATATACAAGCCATTGCATAATAACCCTGAAGGGTGTTCTAATCAGTCACCATTCAAATCACATAACATTGGTCAATTGATGAGCTAACATGTTTGTATCAGTTGTCATATTAGTATTTTATCTATAAAATGTGTAATTAACAACTCTGTTAACAATTTAATTTGAATTTTAGTTTTCTTTCATTTAGTGAGTTTGAGTATTTTTCAGTTTAGCACTTGTCATGTTAACCCTTTCTATAGGCCTACCAGTGATTATCGATAGTTTGTTTTTTCTTTGACCGAGTACAGACACGTTTACAGTTGTCTCAAAAGTTTTGCTTATTTATTGATATTCTTAGATAATATGACGTGTTGTAATTATAGGCTACTATAATAAAACCATTTCGATTTCGGAGATGGACGCGTTGTGTGAAATAATATTGAATGTATTAAAAGGCGTGATCAAGATTCCATATTCTACTAAAAAGAAACTCTCAAAATAAAAAAGTAACATTCCAAAAATAGCCGATAAGAACATAGGACATTTGACAACGCGAGGTTCTGTAGTATCAATTAGTGCTACCTGCGATTATAAAACTAGTGATTCCACTTCTGAATCATTATACTAACAGTGACTCTATTAGAGTTAAAGCGAAGACGATGTCGAATAGGGAAGGAATTGGAGGATGCAGGGAGATGGTGGTGCTCTCCAGAGAAAAATACGATCGGTTGATTTCATTGCAAAAACAACAACAAGAATATTAAGAACAAACAGAGCAACAACAAGTTATTGGTGCTTACTTTTATAAAGAGGGGGAAAAAGAAACTAACCCCCTGCGACGACCGAATGTCCAGTCTTCTCCCAAGAAGAACCCGACCGAACGAAAAGTCAATATTTTGCAAACGATGATCTATTCCAATGGATGAGGCAGGAAAATAAAAAAAAAAACATTTTCGTGATATATGGTTTATTTACAATTCATTTAATTGAAAATATTATTGTTCACAATATTGATTATCTTTTTTAAAATTAGTTATAAATAATGTATAAAAATCTAAATGAAAAGTTCAATCGGGGAAAATCCGTCAGATCTAGATCGAGGGGTTTTGTAATCCATCACTTTGCACCACTCGTTTGCAATAGAAATATGACAGCCCCCACCTGACTTGTTGATAAGAATATACGGTGCTATCTCGGGAACGGAACGGAACCCCGTGTTCACAGCGCACGGACTTACTTTTGCATACAGAACACGTTCATAAGTCTTTACAGCTTGTTTAATCGATGATTTAAGCCCCTGGAACTCAGTTTCACCTTTTCTTGGTCTCTTTCATCCGCATGCAGAATGTCAGTTTTAGAATTAAGGGAGATCATTTTAACCCATGAACAACCCCGGTGTTCTTTTATCACGCTTTGCGTGTTCCTCACAACAAGTCCTGGGGAAGAAATGATTTGAAGCGTCGGATATATTTCATCGCTTTGGTTACAATATCCTCGTAAAGTGATTGTAATCGTCTTTCTTTTCGAGTTGTATTATGTCTGATAAATCATTTCCGGATATAGCTAAATATAAACTATCGGTATTAATTTGAAGACACTCGGAGGTCACCCTTATCTACAAACACGTCCAAGAAATTATAGTAAAACTCTTAACATTCGCAATTTTGCTTATTGCAAAACAAAAAAATCCAACTGGAGTGGGTAAATTTAGATTAGTTCGTCTTTTAGAAGAAATAATTTCGAAGTTCTCGGAAGGTAATTCGGTAAGCGATACAAATTGTGGTTTTGTAATTTTGCTTTGTGTACACCGTGCACATATTTGCAAGAGGTGTGCTTTTCCTTCTACATCAATAGACTTCCATAGGCACTATTCACTATCAATTTCATTACACCATTAATGGAAATAATATAATGTATGTAAATATACTATGATATCCCAAGAAAAAAACAGTACAATAGAAAAAAATAAAATAATAAATTCAAAGGGGGGTATTTAGCATTGGATCTGATGCTTATTTAATTTGTTGAATATCCCCTGTTCATATCGTTTCCCCGAGACCAAAGTTTCGGTAAAATATCAAAAGAAGTAGTAATTGGTCCAGGAGAATGTTCTTTAGGAGGAGTGTGACTTATATTATGTAGATATTTTGTAATATTGGATACATTTTCACTTGATTTCCTTTACGTATACTAGGAACGACAGAATATACCAAGTGATCAGAGATTATGTGAGCTTTGTCAGAAAGGGGAGTTGGGGGATGTGTTTCAATTGTTCTTATTTCGATATTTCTAAGACTAAATACCCCAAACCTCATTACCTAGATGTTTAAAAGATGATTCATGTGCATTGATTGTAAATAGACTTATAATTATCAAATAACATCTTTATAGTCCATTGGTGTGTATATCATATAAATGCCAAAAAAACAAAGAAAAAAAATTCTTAACCTGGAAGTGACTTTAGCAGCGAGACAGTCCAAGCAAAGACTTCAACAATCGAACTTAAATGGGAAATAGAAAATGTTATGCATAATAAATTGTTGATCCAAATAAAGAATTATTTTTATTATCATGGAAATTGGTGGCCAAAAATTCACCGTCTGTCATGAAGAACAAGACTATAAATTCCCCTGGGAGTATTTCTTAAATGAATTCTATTTTTTAGGTCATGTGATGGTCATGTGATGAACGTAAAATATACAACAAAATAGATGTGACAATAGTGAAATGTAAAAAGAGAAACTGCGCGTAACAAATAACCAATGTGATATAGAGGAGGGTTTGTGACATACATCTAATTTAAAATGTTTTTAGTAATATTATATTCTACTAAAACAAGAGTGATCTTACCGTTAAACATACAACTTTTGTTTTAAAACAATTTATTTTAACAAAGGCTGTCATATGTCTTTTGATATTAAGGTATCTTGTTTTATTACACATGTCCTTTGACTTATTACAATGGAATTAGACACTTCTTCATTGCATCTAATAATGGCAGCTATACCAGAAATAGATTTTAGATCAGTGTCTGTGAAAAAATGTAATAAGTCAAGATTTACCGGATGCAGTTTTGTTATTGTTGTATCTTTCCTTAAACACGTTGATATTTTCTCAAAAAAGTGATTTCCGTTGTAGATATAGCACATGAACAAGGTGTATGTATTTTAAACAGAATTTGCACCCCTGTTTGATGCCTGTTACATTTTAGTACCAGTTGTGGAATATTATAAATAAGAAGATTTGATGGCTTTAATTCTATTATTGTTTTAATAGGTTTATTTGCAAGAAATCTAAAGTTGCAATTTAATTTTATTTCATTTTTATCGTCTAAAAATAGTGATTTTTCACAAGAGGGTACAGTACCTGGTGAAAAAGCTACGTTGTAATTATATTCGAGAATGTCTGTACCTGTACAATGATTTATTTGTTCTTGTGACAACTTTACGTATTGCTGATAATTGTCTGATATTGCGAAAAATTTGGACATGTCTAATAACTGTGGTATGGTTTGAAGTGTGATTGAGTGGAATTGGTAAGGAAATGATTTCGTATAGGTTAAGCAAAGGTGTTTGACCAACAATAGGCATTTTTAATGAGATGAAAATTTTATAATTATGACGCGTGATGTGAAAGGTAGAATGTTGAAAGCTATAAAAGACGTCTTTATGGAAAAATTTAATAATGTTCAGCTAATAATGTTTGAAAGTTTTGAATGGTGTGCTTCATTGTTATTGGGGTAATGATCAATGGAGGAAGTAATCCATTTGTCATAGACTGAAATCCTACTTTTAACTCTTCAAGTTGTTGCTGAATTCTTAAGTTGGTAATTAATTAAATGAGCTATTGAGACAATGGATTGTTCTAATGTGTCAAATATAGTTACTGATTTGTTGACTGCTTTTATGATAGCTTCATGATTTTCTTCGATTCCTTTCATGATGTTGTCAAATCTATCATTTTTTTGTGATATATATGATGAAAAATGCTGTGCAAATTTTGTAACTTTATCTTCAAGATTAATATTATTATGATTAATGGTATTAATATGAGATAAGTCGGAGATCATCTTGTGTTGCGGTGCCAAATAATGATTTGGAAATGGTACCTATAAAAGGTAGTAAAGACCGTTTATCGTTTTGAAGAAATTATGTCAGAAGTTGGTATCAGCCTCTTAATGAATATATTTGATACGGCGGCTGATTAGGGACATGCAAGACTAATTTCCTCTTAGATTTTTAATATAATTCATTTTCTTGAATTTTCACCCCGATGTTTTTGAATATTCACCTCGCTATTTTTTAATTTATTTTATTTTTTATATAGATCTAGAATATTTTGTGCATTATTTTGCACTGAAACTGTAATGAATCTTCATAAAATAACCCATAAGGCCTACCTGGATCATCAAAGGGTCAAATTTGAATGAATTTGAGAAATTCAAATTTTCAATTGCTCAAGTCCGGTTCTTAAACTTCAAATTGAGATAATTTTCTTAATAATGGATATTCTAGATCTCAACTCCAAAGGTGACCCCTCATGGATACTTTCCATTGAATAATACCTAGGAATAGCTCTTCAGCAGATTTTAAATTTTATATGACCTGATTCAATCCAGATTCTAGACCTAGGCTCTTTTAAGGCTTAAAGACATGATTCTTCTGAATATGGATAAGTTCTCTCTTAGGTAGAGTGTTTAAAAGCATAAGTTCATGGACAGACGGATGGATGGACATAGTCAACTTCAATATTCTCCCTTGTTTTTTGTTTTTTTTGTTTTTTTGTGGGGGCAATACAAAATTAAATCTTTCTTCTGATTACTGTCTGATTTTTTTCCATTACAAAATACATGACATCATTGAAGTGTGATTATCATCACAAAGCTAAATATTAATGTAAGGAAAGAAACCTGATACCGGTACCTAATATGACATACCTTAAACAATCCCAATGAATTCAAGCCTTTTCTGATATCCTCTACAAATTTCCTTGGATTTGGTCCCATGAAAACTTCTTCTATCAATTCTGGTGTAAAAAGTTTTGGTCTCGGGCCATTTTGTAATAGACTTAAGGCTGAAATAGAAAGAGAGGTAATATTGAATAATTTGTATTTTAAAATGGCAATCATAAATGAATAACTATCAACTTACCTAAAATCTTCCCAATAATTTCATACTGCTCAGAATACTCCCTAACAGGATCAAAATATCTGTTCTTAATTTCATGAAGAATTCTTCCAAAAAATTTTTTTCTGGGTCCCCCATAGTCAATAGCACACTATAATACAAAACAATTATTTTCACTCCTAAATTTATGGTATAAGATAAGCCTACCAACAGCGTGCACATACGCCCACATCAGATTTTGTATGAGAGCTGGCTTAAAATTGTAACAATACTTAGAATATAACAATACTTAGAATATAACAATCAAAGTCTAATTTTATTAATAAATAAAACTTATTAACAGTAGAGTGAATAGTACAGTGGCTTATTGCTGCAATTTGTTCTTTTATTTTTATCTTGAATTTTCAAGATAAAAGTTGAATTTTCAAGATACCAAGTTGAATCATCACCATTAGTATTAGTATTTGCATGCCGAGAACACAAAATCCAATTTTATATATATTAAATCCATTCAAAATTGTAGGCTGCAAAGTGAGAACAAGAAATTTCAGATAGATAGACAGAGATAGACAAACAGGGTCAATATATGTCTTAAAATTCAATGTAAGCATATAAAAATGCAACAAAATGCAGGGATATATTTCTAGCTGAAACATATCAATGAACAAATAGAGTTCCAACCCAATGTAATTTGACCAAACCAGACCAGACCAGACCAGACCAGGTGATCACATTTTATGTGGTGGGTGTATAAATATTGTTTGTGATGACCACAGTCTACTGTCACAATGTGTTGAATACAAATACTTCCTCAAACTGTGATACATAATCATTAAATCTTATTTATCCCATAATATTTTACCATGAATAACTTCTATTTTCTAAACAAAAAGTTGAAAATCATCGACTTTTACCCAGAATCATATTCTTTTTTATTAATAAATTATATTCAAACTACTTTCTTTCCTATAATGTTACAAAATGATAAAGTGTAATTTGGTTACTCTATCTAATGATGTATTGGAAAGTAATTGAAATTACAATCTGTTTTAAGGAGAAAACCTTGTTTTTGTTATGGGATAAATAGAACCTTGCATTTGAGGCCATTGAATATTGAATATATACACATGAGCGTTCTGAACAATAAAACACTCATGTGTATATTCAATATTCCATGACCACTCATGTAAGATCCTCTTTGTTTCTCATAGCTTACCTCTCCATAAAACTGTACTTCCAGTGTTAGAAGAATATTACTGATTTGTTTAATTTCCTCAAATGCAGTTTCCATCAGATTAGATCTATCAACCATTATAAAATTCGTATCCCCTTCTAATACTGCATTTTCCTCTTCGCTATCAAGTTTCCTCCCCTGAATAATCTGATTTTGAGCAAATCGTAAAATTTCAACAGGTTCCACAATGTTTTTCTCTTTACATGTACTAATAATGTGGTCTATAGTACTCTTTAAATCAAATTCAGGTTTAATAATTGGCAGTGGATATTCGACCGGATCCGGTTGCGATGTGAAGAAAGATATATAGTCGGATGTGAACAGTTTGACAAATGACGTCAGAAGGTCAAACGGCGTCGGAAGGTCACACTAAAATTCCATATAGAATCAACACCAAATGTGAATGGACAACAAACAATGCCTTGTCCTTAATTATCAAAGCTGCTGGTGGGCGTATGTCACCTTGCTTCGCAAGGCTATCTTTATTTTGTGGATCATTGTCATTATGAAGATGATCTTTATTTTCGTGATGATCGGATAATTTTTCACCGAAATATCGCATCTGACTTAGCGTTTTTCACTCCATTACCCATAGTGTGAAACTCGTGCTCACTCTACAGGCGACAATTCTTTATGGATTCTTTTGATTTTATTTTGTGGGTCAGTGTCATTATGAAGATGATCCGTATTGATTTTCGTGATGATCGGATAAGTTTTTGTTCAAAATCAAAGCTGCCAGTGGGCGTATATTACCTTGCCTGGCAAGCTATCTTTGATACTCTTTATAAGCTATCAATTACGAACGCGATAGAGACTACAGTTTTCTTTTGATAAAGTAAGTAATTGTTATCCGTAAGAATTGATATATTTGTTCTAACACCTTTCATAAATTTGGTTGTTAATTCAATAAAGCTGTCAAAAAAGGCTGTTTTTTGTCATTTTACCCTGAAGATATTTTGATGTGTTATTAGACCAAGAAGATAGCATCCTCCGAATTCTTTCTCACTTCTATGGTTTCAACAAGAATGAAGATAGATTTTGAGACCCTGTTATGGGGGATAGTACATTTCACTGTCCTTGATTTTCTTTATTATTAGCAGTGGCGGCACCAGTCTTAAAACTGGGGTTACAAACATGGGACAGGCTGATTAATGTGGGGACAACTATCGGGGTTGGAATTCCAAACATCGTAGAGTCAAATATGCAAGCTTTCAGTGCCTCAAGGGTCTAAGGAATCCTCCTACAGACAAAAGAGAAGACAAGAGATAAAGTGGTCGTATTTGCTAGTTTTTTAAGGGGAGAATGCCGCATACGCCGGCCCTATGTCCCCTATGTGCCGGTTGAATAGACGATCGTGATGGAAAGCCGGATCCGGCATTTTATCTCTGTCCGGTAAAATAATCAACATAATTGTGGCAGATGGCGCTGATATATTTCGACCAATCAGCGATCGCATCCGGTCGAATATCTTTTTCCACATCGAAACCGTATCCGGTCGAATATCCACTGCCTTAATAATTAGTAACACTTCACCATTTGGTGATGAAGGAATAAACTGTGGCTGGTTAAAAATGTCTGAAGACTCAGATACCTCAAATACTGGTACATCAAGATCAATAGGTGGTTTTGAATGCTCAACATCAAAAACAGGCAGTTCCTCTTCTGATACGATGTCATCAGTATTTGATTCAACTGAATCCATGTCGCGTAAATTGGAATCAGCACTATCTGGAATAGGGCAGCAATATAAATACACCTTTGGTGTTCCAGGAATTTTTTTTTTGTCTTATATATTCCCCAAGAGTGAATGAAGAATTTTCTAGATTTTGGACTAAATTTTGGTTTCTGCTATTCACTAATTCCTTAGAAAATGTAGATGAAAGTCCAATAACAGGATTTTCTCCATGGGGGAATAAAGCTTCAACTACAACATCTAAACACTCCTGATATTTATTTTCTAGATTTATTTTTAGGCTTATACTATTTTTATCTCCTAAGGGAGATTTGACTGCAGTTCCTTTTCGCTCTCCAGTTTCTTTTGAAATATAGTTAGCATCATCTGTAACTCTCAGACCCACTGAAACTGTTCTATATGACTTTTTAGGTCTTCCAACACTTGATTCACGACGACTTTTCTTCAAAATTTACAGTAGTTCGGTTCTTCGCGATTTCAAAGCTGAGTTATGATTTTCAAGGTCATGATCTTGAGAACAAAATTGTCGTAAAGTGAGACGGTCACCAGTTTTCAGTCCTATGGCTTCAAGGTCACCATCTGACATTAACTTCACAACGCCACCATCAATCTGAAATACCAAACCAGAGATGGCAGCCACCGACAGATATAACCACTTCATGCTCAGGTTAAACACTGGGGATCTCTGCACAGGATGTGACATGTATAAACCAGCAGGTGGCATAGTTTAAAGACTCAGATCTCTCTCTTAAAACAACAGATATCACAAATAATTCGATGATTTGCAAATCACGTTTTAAGCTCGAATGCTAAGGTGGAAAATTAGTAAACTGCGCAAACGCAAGTGCTATAACCAACAAAGCCGAGCTTCAAACACGCCGACTGGGGATACCCTAGTACTGTGTTGTTTAAGCGAGAGAGATGAGTCTTTAAACTATCCTGTGACATCATTCATGTTTTAAATCAAGATTTCTCGGCTCACAGACCTCCAATTTTAATTCTGAAAACTGATTTGGAAAGCTGGAAATTTTATCTATTTTATGAGATAAGGTCCATTTAGAGGACAGTATCCCTTTAATGAAAGTAAACCACACTGTTTTTCCAGCAATTAAAATGACAACTAGTATTTGTGAACATATGCCTACCTTTTCTGTCTGAAATTTTTCTACTATTTCTTTGGATAGGTGTTTTGACTTCAAAAAGTTGCACACCTGAAAAATGTGTCGGATTGTGTTTTCAAAATACATAGGAGGATAGGCCTACTGGATAGGTATAATAAGATCATGCAAGGGAGAACTAGATGGGAGTGCCTTGGTTAAAAGAAAAATCTGTTATTGAAGTCCTGTTGACTGAATTATCAGAGTTTTACTTTAAGTTTAGAGTTAGTTGGAAATAGAAGAGAGGTTACAACACACGAATTTAAAATTTGAAAAAGTGGCTACTTTTATGGGAGTAAAATGGATTACGTAAATCTGTACACAGTATTGTCTGACTTACGGATGGTAACAAAATATTTCTGTTATCTCTCATTAGTAGAATTAGAGCTAGAAACTACGTAGAACACCATATAGGCTAAATAAATGTGTCACGTAAGTAACATAAGGCCTGGCATTCAGTAGTTAACACAGTTAACGGTCGAGTATGATACAGGTACAGGGTCTATGATTAGACTAAGCATTCAGCAGAGACAGAGGTCTGTTTACGGGACTCCCGTTAAGAATAGCCACATAATTCTGTCCTCATCATTTTTTTATGCTATCATTCAATAGACAGTCTACATTAGGTCTTCATAACATAGGCAAAATGGTTTTATGTGTTTTTCGACCTTGATTATGCTAAAATACCTACATCAATCGTACTTTTATCATCCATTTTGTGACTTGCTGCATCTAGTTACCTTAGTGATCAAAGATGGCGACTAGGCAGGATTCCGTAAAACTATAATTAAATACAAAATCAGTGAGGTGAATATTATAAAATAACCAGGTGAATATTAAAAACTTGCTGGGTGAAAATCCAAAAAAATAAAATAAATATAAAAAATAGCGAGGTGGATATTATAAAAAATAAATTAAATGGAAAAAATAGCGAGGTGAAAATTATATAAAAAAAAATAAATTAAAAAATAGCTGGGTGACAATTAAAAAACATCGGGGTGAATATTGAAAAAAATAAATTATATTGTAAATCTTTGAGGTGGAAATTATAAAAACGCTCCAAAATTAGTCTTGAATATCCCTAATCAGCCGCCGTAATTTGAAGAATTAAAAATGCGCCATTGTTGATATTTTGATTTGATTGACTTATTGCATTTTTTTGCGCATAACATCACAAGCTTGTTTACTTGGTATGTATTTCTCGATACTTGGCTTAAAGTGTGGTCTTGGTAACTGCATTTGGAATGTATGGATCCAATTTTCTACACCAAAAATTACTTTCGTGGATGTTTGTCGACGTTTAAAAATTGCACCGTAATTAGTCCCTTCAACAATGTCATCACAATTAGAACCGGAGACGAAGGATAACTAGAACTGATCTTGATCAGTGCTGTGATTTCAACAATTCGTCCTTTAAATCATTTTATGATGCTGTCTTGAATAGATATGTAAATATAATTATTTATTTGACGAGTTGTATATAATGGATACTACGTAAATAATATCGGCAAGTTTAAGTTACTTGAGAATCATTAAGTTTTCCACTACTGCATAAGATGCCAGATTATAATCCTCACAGTATTAGACTTTTGAGTGGCGTAAAGGCTAATTTTGATTCAAGATGGCGACTTCCGGTTTTAAGATATCGACATAATCTTTTTGCCATTTTCACAAGATTTTTAATATGAACCTATACTGTAAATGTCAAAATAATCTGTTGATTATGTTCTATCAAGACAATTATAGGCATAAAGGTTTATTAATTAAATGATATTAGTATAATAGAACGAAAGCACTATCGAAATATAATTTATCATTTAAATGTTCAAAATCGGTCCATAATCCTTGGAGCCTTGGGCTTTTTAATTTGTGTTAAGGGCTAAATTTCAAATCAATATAGCGGCTTCCCGTTTAATGATATCGACATAATCTTTTCGCCATATTCCCCCGATTTTTTTATATGAATCTATACTGTAAATATCAAAACGATCGGATCGAGAGTTTTCGAGATATAAAAATTAGGCCTTAATCGGCGGCCATCTTGAAATCGGAATATTGAAAATCTGCTTCCACAGAATTCGTCTTTATGTAAATATAATTATTTTTTGACGAGTTGTATTTAATGGATATGTAAATAATATCGGCAAGTAAAGTTGCCTTTTCTCGTGGTTAAATCAAGCTTACTTATTGATAAAATAGTGTTTCTAATGAATAATCCACACATTCATTTGTTAATGAACTGTGGACGTAAGATTGAATTCGTTCGAGTCTTTTCTTTTATAGCGAAATATTTGTGACCAGAATGACGTCAATAGGTAAATTCAATCATATCTCGTACAGTACATTGTATTTACAAGACTGGGTAATCGCGACATTGTTTTGGTTCTGGTAGAAGGATCGGGAATTCCCTTGTAATGAGGCTGATTAACAGTTTATTAGGAACATGTGTATGGAAGCCGATAGCAGTCATCCTCTTTTTCCAATGTCTTAAAGTCGCCAACTCGACAAGTCGCCGGATTTCAAAGTCGCCAACTCGACAAGTCGGCGGGGAAATTCAAAGTCGCCAACTCGACAAAACATCTCGAAATCTATTTATATGGGTATTAGGGGTCCAATAATGGAATATATATATATATATAGGTAAAGATAACTTACGGTCAAGTACTTGCTCTACTCGCGGTAAAATATATAAGTAACAAGGGTTGTCATCAATATATATATATATATATAAATAAACGATAACAAGGGAATTATAATTATCTTTATAAAATACACAGTATTATTATACTTAAAAAAGGCAATATAAAAGTTATCAAACACAAAAATGCAAAGCTATACATATGTAGAAAAAAGGACTATGTACAAAAACAGAAATTCAAAAGAGGAAATACAAAAAAAAAAAAACGGAAAGAAAGAGCACTAAATACATTCAACTTAAAGATGCCTTCCCTTGTTTTCATTGATAAAAATAAAAATGCTAATACTATAAAAAGAAAGTAGCTACTATTTTTCAAGTCATTAGAACACTTCTACTCTCTACTCTATCTAGTAAGTATTAGCCTGTTCATTTTTATTAATAAAAACAAGGGAAGGCATCTTTAACGGCATGCAAATATATATACGGTACAACATCCAAATAGTAGCATCACATACATCCTGCTTTGCAATTTGATTCAATAGATTGAATCTAGATTTCGTAAAGGGATTCATGTATAAACTAAATTGGTAGCTAAGAAAAGTAGTTTAAACAGAAGTGATTAAAGGAAGGTGGACAAGTAAAGTAAAATTTGTTAATAGATTCATTTTTCTACTCCAAAAATAGCCGAAATGAGTAAAAACGTGAATACTAACAAATATAGCAATTTGTTCAATTTTGGTTTGTGATGTTACTCTACTCGAAAGTCGAAATTGTAGGTTAACTTTAACAGTTTATAATTTATAACAAAAATATTTGTTTCTTACCGCCTTCCATTCAAATTACCATGTAACATTACCTTTTTATCACTTTTGTTTAAAGTAATTTGGTCAGCTACCAATTTAGTTCACTTGACTAACCTGTTTTAGAAATTTAGAACAACCTTATGATATCGCTTTGCAAAATAGAATGTATGTGAAATACTAGTTCGAAACTTGCTCACCCCCAGCCTCTGTTAGCTATTTAGACAGATATGGCTGGGATAGAGTCAGAAAAACTGAAACCTGGGATTTTCTGTCTCTACCCCAGCCAAATCTGCCCAAATAGCTATCAGAGGCTGGGAAGAGTCAGCAAGTTTCGGATAGTGAAATACGAGCTAAGATACTGAAAACCAGTAATAAGGTTTTTTTCAATACAACGACTTTATTTTTATTGTAGGCTTATCATCTGTTGAGTCAAGATGGTCACAATGTATTTCAAATAAAAGTTTGGTCTCTATTTTCAGTTCTCTCTCATCGTCCCCATACAGTTGAGTCAAGTTAATTTCCTCACATATCCGAAAATTGTTACTTTTTCAATAACAGGCTGTGTTTCTATTTCCTGAAAAAAAGATAATAGACTGATCATACAATACGTTATTTCTATTAATGAATAATATTTTTTGATATCAATATACATTAAAATGTTCATTCAATTGTATGCTTGCGATACAGAAAGCTAGAAGTTATTTAAAAGGATAATATTGGTGTCGTCCTATGACTAAAATTTGTGATTGATTTGAAAAACGGTTAAAAGTATGTTTTTTACGTGTTTTATGAACCAATTACTCTATTTTGCTGATTTATTGGATTTTTAGTGATTTTGATAAAATAAATTAGTTTATTAAATGTCAAATATCAATATCAAATCTCTGATATCATAACGTTAGTAGCTAAACCATTAAAATATGATATTAATTTAAATGTCAAATATCAATATCAAATCTCTGATATCATAACGTTAGTAGCTAAAGCATTAAAATATGATATTAAAACGGTAGGAGATAAAACAATTTAATTGGAATTTAAGAAGTGTACAATAAAAGAAGGTCGTGTATTCATATAAAAATAAGGCATACATATATACAGGCACTCTATATAAAAACAGTAAGACATTTCCTAGTCTTGTACATGTTATCTAAAAATGTAACAAGGAGGTTCTGTGAAGAGTGGTTGGTCATAATAAAAAAAAATACGTTTGTTCCATTTTACAGCATGCATTTAATAATTCTGCCCATAAGTTATTATATACATTGCATGATATGATACTCATCTTTAATTTTATCACAATTACAATAAAAACATATTCTATCTTCTAGAGGTATTGGGGGTTTAGAATAGCAGCCAGTTTCAATTGCAATAGGGAAAGATCCACTTCTTATTGTCTATTGTCTGTCGCATAAGATTCGAGTGCCATTTCAATGTTTGTATTGCCTATATGTACGAAGTTTATTTCCATGTATATTGTTTCGGTCATTATATAATTTTGATTTGAAGTATAGCAGGTAAGTCCGGATGGATATATACTGTTTTGGTCATTCTTTAGTCATACTAAAATTCATGTTCGTTTTAACACCTATTATCCCTGTCCCAGAGCCTTTATTGAACCGTAACTTGTTACCCTAATACTTATTATCCCTGTCCCAGAGCCTTTATTGAACAGTAACTTGTTACCCTAATACTTATTATCCCTGTCCCGGTGCCTTTATTGAACAGTAACTTGTTACCCTTATACCTATTATCCCTTTAAAAAAAAATAGAATTTAAAACGAATTCAATGTAAAGGATATCATGAAATGTTAACAATAATTATTTAAATGTGCATACCTTTATCTCGTCCAATGAGTTGATATTGACTACTGAGGACTTAAAGTAGTTGTTGTAAGAAAGGGTCCCGTCCATAACCCTAATGTTGTGTCCCTTATGGTGATTTCCTTCACTTGGGCTTCCTCGCCTCTGACGGAGACGATTCTTGTCATGGTTTGCTGAAAAAAAAATCATGAGAAAAAGTTAAGCTTTTTCTGTTTTTAAGGATGTAAACAATATTTATTCAAATATAGACAAGTATTGCGTTGTACGATATATTAGGGTGTATATTTATAACTTAGAAGGAATGTGGGTTACTTACTGAGGTCAATCGGCCTTTGAACGACACTTAGGACTTAATCGGTGATTTCAGGACTTCTTGGACCGATTTAACTTGCGTTGTCGGATTATTCAAGGCTATTTTTGCAGCTTCATTGATGTCTTGGGGAATTTCAAGTGATCCAGATCTAAAATGAGAAAACAGATAAATGCAATGGCCAAAAAATTCGAAATTTCATAATTTTCAGGAATTCCAAAATCTTCAGAAATTTCTGAAAATGTTTTTTTTTTTTTTTTGAAATTAAAACCTTCAAAAATCGTAGTTTCCGAGGTCTTTAAGACAAATATTTTCAGGAACTTATCGAACACTGTTTTCTTCATCTATTTTCTTTCATCTTCACCTCACCACGGTATACCTAAAAAACAAAAAAAGAACTGTATATAAAAAGATATAAATATATTACTTAGTACATACTTACCAGGTTTTGTTTTTCTATCTACACTTTTGTATTACCTTAACTGAAAATAAAAAAAACAAAAAAATGAATTCTTTTTAGTATAGATATACATATATGCTATAGAGAACAAAACAAACAAAAAGTAAATTATTACCTCTTAATTATGGCCCGTCCACTAATCAATAGAAAATTTACGCTACATCTGAGCCCAGTAGAGCCATGTACCATCAAATCTCTGGACATGCTCAGTATGCTCCAGCATATGGGAGCCCCCATGGACACCATCAAGGGCTTCCAAAATATAGGGAGGTCGATATTTTTAGTATCCTTCCTAAAAGAGAAGGATGTGGACAACTTTGAAGTCTGGTTTCGGATTGAAGACCATTTTGTCTTCAATGGTAATTTATATCAACTGAAGAGGGCCAATAGCATCCCATCATTAAATAGATCACCAGATATCAGGATTGCTATATACGGGGCCCCTTTCGAAATGCAGCAATACTGTGTGGCAGTAAATATGCAAAGGGCAATGTGGCGCGAATTCCCTCATATGGACAAGGGAGCTCGCTTCTTATTCTCCCCATAAACCAATTCCATCTACCATCACGGTACAAGGAGTCCGACTGACTGTAAAATATGAGGGTCAGCCGGAGAATAAGAAAATATGTTATGCAAGAGATTGCAAGAGGACCCCCCAACAAATTGCCAATTCCAATTTGAGTTCAGAATCTGATTCCGAGGAAGAAGGGTCAGCGGCAGATGAGACCGACATAGGTCCGCTCCTGTTGGCTCAATCTTATATAGAACCTCTGAACTCGAGAGTCACAGGGATCATTTATATGGCGAGGGCCAATGCTCAGGTACCCCCAAGCGATACATCGACACCGTATCCGACCACCACTCCGGGAGATGTCCAAGACTGGGTGGACCTAAATACCGGTGATGAAAACCGGAGTGCCGAGGAGATCGATGAGAGAAATCTCCAGATCTCAAAAGCAACATCACCCACGCCATACAAAGACGCCCTAACACACAGGAAACGGTAGGATAATAGTTTCAAAAATGAAGACAAAATAAACCAGAACATCGAAACCAAGAATCACCCCTAGACCAGATGATAGTTGGAGTTCAGTATTACCCGAGAGAGAACACCACCCCGGAGATCTGGCTCCCAGCCAAATATTCTGAGCCGCAGCTATAACAAGGAGCAAAAGAGCAGTAATAGATTAAATCTTACTGGCTCTATTAGATCCAACAGGAACTAAAACTCTTTTCCTTTTCGTACATAAAAAAAGAAGTAAAAAGTATATCCGTATATATTTACAACATCATGGAACTAACGTTTAAATATCCATAGAGACTTCTCTAACAAGTATCAAAAGATCTTGGATGATTTCAGCTGTTCCAGTATAATATGTCTGCAGGAGACTGGAATCATTTCTAATTCATTAATCTCCGATATTGAACAGTTATCAAAGTTCAATATAATAACATCAAATGGACCCAATACGTTTACCCATTTGGTGAGGGAATTCTTTATGAGAAGGACCTTGTTAACACGAAAGTACATGCCACCAATTCCAGTCTGCAAGGTCGCTTTCTTCATCTAGAATTCCAACATCTATGGGCCGGCAGTATACACAGAAAGGGTCCCGTCCATAACCCTAACCCTACCTAACCCTAACCCTAATTATAACTTCTTCCCCAACAGATATGTCTGCTTTGGTGGCATCACGCCAAAGAGAAACTTTCACCTCTGCTGTTGTGTCCCTTATGGTGATTTCCTTCACTTGGGCTTCCTCGCCTCTGACGGAGACGATTCTTGGCATGGTTTGCTGAAAAAAAAATCATGAGAAAAAGTTAAGCTTTTTCTGTTTTTAAGGATGTAAACAATATTTATTCAAATATAGACAAGTATTGCGTTGTACGATATATTAGGATGTATATTTATAACTTAGAAGGAATGTGGGTTACTTACTGAGGTCAATCGGCCTTTGAACGACACTTTGGACTTAATCGGTGATTTCAGGACTTCTTGGACCGATTTAACTTGCGTTGTCGGATTATTCAAGGCTATTTTTGCAGCTTCATTGATGTGTTAGGGAATTTCAAGTGATCCAGATCTCAAATGAGAAAAAAGATAAATGCAATGGCCAAAAAATTCAAAATTTTCAGATTTTCAAAGATTTCAAAAGTCTTGGAAATTTTAAAAATTTCACAATTTTCAAAAATTCCAAAATCTTCAGAAATTTCTGAAAATGTTTTTTTTTTTTTTTGAATTAAAACCTTCAAAAATCGTAGTTTCCGAGGTCTTTAAGACAAATATTTTCAGGAACTTATCGAACACTGTTTTCTTCATCTATTTTCTTTCATCATCACCTCACCACGGTATACCAAAAGAACTGTATATAAAAAGATACTATCTACACTTTTGTATATAACTGCACCAGAAAATACTGTATTAGTAACATAGGTCCGCTCCCGCTGGCTCAATCTTATATAGAACCTCTGAACACAGGGATCATTAATATAGCGAGGGCCAATGCTCAGGTACCCCCACGAGATACATCGACACCGTATCCGACCACCACTCCGGGAGATGTCCAAGACTGGGTGGACCTAAATACCGGTGATGAAAACCGGAGTGCCGAGGAGATCGATGAGAGACATCTCCAGATCTCGAAAGCAACATCACCCACGCCATATAAAGACGCCCTAACACACAGGAAACGGTAGGATAATAGTTTCAAAAATGAAGACAAAATAACCAGAACATCGAAACCAAGAATCACCCCTAGACCAGATGATAGTTGGAGTTCAGTATTACCCGAGAGAGAACACCACCCCGGAGATCTGGCTCCCAGCCAAATATTCTGAGCCGCAGCTATAACAAGGAGCAAAAGAGCAGTAATAGATTTAGTCTGGCTCTTTAAGATCCAACAGGTACTAAAACTCTTTTCCTTTTCGTACATATAAAAAAAGAAGTAAAAAGTATAACCGTATATATCTACAACATCATGAAACTAACGTCATTAAACATCCATAGAGACTTCTCTAACAAGTATCAAAAGATCTTGGATGATTTCAGCTGTTCCAGTATAATATGTCTGCAGGAGACTGGAATCATCTCTAATTCATTAATCTCCGATATTGAACAGTCATCAAAGTTCAATATAATAACATCAAATGGACCCAATACGTTTATCCATTTGGTGTGGGAATTCTTTATGGGACCTTGTTAACACGAAAGTACATGCAACCAATTCCAGTCTGCAAGGTCGCTTTCTTCATCTAGAATTCCAACACAACAATCAAATTTTCCATCTTTGTAACATCTATGGGCTATACACAGAAATAGGCCCTTTTTTAAAATTTATTACATAGCGCTATAAACAAATATAATATAAATCAAAATATAATTATACTCGGAGAAAAAAAAAATACGATAAGAACAATAAATTAAAGACAGTTTTTACTTTCCTCAGGGATGGCTCTGGTCGGCGTATCGACAGAATCTATGCTTCTATCCAAATAGCAAATACATTTACAAACATAGAACATAGATCTCTACCGTACTCCGAAAATAAATATGTACAGGCGGCACTATCAGAAGAAAAGGGCAGATGGGGTAAAGGTAAATGGAAGATGAACACTTCCATTTTATCCGATCCGATTTTCCAAAAACAAATACACGACTTTTGGTGTTACCATCAATCACAAAGGTCGGAGTATGGTAACCAGATAGACTGGTGGAAAGGGGGGAAGGATATAATCAAATCTATATCGATACAATTTTCTAAATTCAAAAGACAGCATTTAAAAAAAGAATTAGTAATATAAAAGAGCTCATCGATGACTTTGAAAACAACCATAATATTGGTTATAAGACTCTTCTAGATCAATATTATGGAGAACTTAAAATACAAGAAAACTTCCTCAATAAAGGCATCCTTATAAGATCTAAACTGCCTTTTGAGGAAAGTGATATCAACTATGTCGAATTGTTTAAAATGGCAGAGATCAACCATCACAACTCTCGCCATATAAACAAACTGAAAGATGAGCATGGTAAAATTCAGACAGAAAAGAATCAGATACTAGAAATAGTACATGATTATGATAAATTATACACAGAAGACATGATCCCAGATGACAAGACATGATCCCAGATGACACCATTAATGATTATATCAACACTTCAAACCTCATACCTCTACCGTCAGCAGAGAGAGATGCACTAAATAAATTCTTTATTACACCTTCAGAAATTCATACAGCTCTTTCTAACTTCAAAAACAATGTCACCCGGTATTGATGGTTTCCCCAAAGAGTTTTACGTTACCTTTTGGGAACTATTAAAGGACGACCTTGTGGACACCATCAATAACGTGTATCTCTCGCAGCAATTGACAGAGAGTATGAAAACATCCATACTCTCTGTCAATTACAAAAATAAAGCCAGCAGAACAGAACTGGAAAATTACAGGCCTTTCTCTCTGCTGACGGTGGATTATAAAATCATTAGTAAAGTTATTTCAAACCGTCTTAAACCATATCTCAACTCTATTCTGTTGGACACTCAATCGGGAGCAGGACAAGACAAGTCCATCCTCAACAACCTGCTCTCGATTGATAATATACTTGAATATAGAGCCCAAAGAACATGAAACTGGCTCTTTGCGCTTTTGACCAGGAGAAGGCCTTCGATAGGGTAAAAAGGCGCTACCTATTCAGCCTTCTCCGTAAATTAAACTTTCCAAAACCAGTAATAACATGGATTGAAATACTATACAGCGATCTACGGGTGCACTGTTAGGTGCGTGGAGCGCTATCAGAGGGTTTCACTCCACAGAGGGGAGTCAAACAAGGCTGCCTCCTGTCCATGGCGCTCTACGACCTTAGCACATAATATCATGAGGAACCCGTGTATAATAGGCATTGATATTCATAACTACCGACTGCAGGTCAAGTCAATCCAACACTATCCAGTCAGAACGTTATTTACACCGGATAAATATAAAACATTCCTGAGGAACTTTAGAAACTTGACCATTAAACGGGAGGAAACTAAATATGTAAAAGACATCTACTTGAAGCTACTGTACTATTTATATATATTTAAACAATACTATTTACATAAATTATTTCATATATAACATTATATCTATAGTTAATATATCATAATGATATATTCAGTTACTAAAACTCACTGTCAAATATACTATAAAATAGTAACTAACTCTATGGGAACACGATGATGATCTTCACCTGTATCCTTGTTAGATTTTTAATCATTTTTATTATTTTTAGAGGAGATGCATGTGACGGTGGATATTACCTATTATATAAAGTAAAACGGGTTTATCCACCAAACATTTGATCGGAGTGTGGGCGGGAATGTGGAAAAAATAAACAAAAACAAACAAATAAAAACTTTTATCTGAATTTGTGCAGTGCAATGTATTATCCGATTCGGACGATTCGTGGAATAATTCTATTGAACATGAAAGTGCCATAGTAAACGATTTCGGGTACAACGCAAACAGTTATTTTAATGGAACCGTGTCTAGTATGATGCCTGATACAAATATACAGTAAGTTAATTCAAATTGGAAAAAATCTTTGCGAATGGTGTTTCTTACAAATCTTGTAGTAATAAACGTGTAAGTTTTAAAAGCGAAGACCAGACTGACTGTTAGACACCGCACTGTCCACGTCAGTACTCTAAATTCAAGTCAAGGTATCTTAGTACAAAATATATCAAAAGAAAGCTTATATATTAGACTTTACATTCTATTTCTAATCGAACAGTCATCTGAGTCAAGAAATATATATATTTTACAATCTTTTACATAGAATTTATATCCGTTTTCTCTAGAATTATTCACTTCCCACTATATAAAATTTTTAATATTAAAAAAAAAAATAATTTGAAAAAAAAAAAAAAAGAAAATGAATAAATAAAGTTTCATTTTTTTTTTTCCTGTTTATCATATTAACACGATATAGTGTATCTTTACACACACTTCCACATACACTCTATATCATATTCATAAATATTTAACAGGATGTTCACACTCCACATTAGTCCTGTCGAGTCATGTGTGATAAAATCCCTTGACATGTTAAGCATGCTTCAAGGCATGGGAGCTTGCATGGACACCATCAAGGGATTCCAAAATATCGGGAGATCGGCCTTTCTGATATCTTTCCTCAGTGAGAAGGATGTCGACAATTTTGAAGTATGGTTCCGCCATGATGGAAACTGTGTATTTAATGGAAACCTATTCCAACTCAAAAGAGCCAATAATGTTTCATCACTCAACAGGCCCCCAGACCTGAGAATTGCTGTTTATGGTGCTCCATTTGAAATGGAGAATAAACACATTTTATCATACATACAGCAATATTGTGTTTCCTTAAGCATAAAAAGGACAATGAGAACATAAGCGCCGAAGAGATATAAGAAATCTCAAGGTCCCGAAACCAATCTCTCCCACGCCATACAAAGACACCCCAATCCAACGTAAACGAAAAGAAAATAGCTTCCAGTATGATGGAAAAGATGACAAGAAAACAAGAACTTCCAACCCCAAAATAACCCACAAGCCTGAAAATGTTAAAAGATCAGCTGAGACCAGGCCCGTTCGGGATAACGTTTCACCCCGAAGATCGGTATCCCAACAAAATCTCAGTCAAAAGTCTTAGAAACGACGATAAAATCAAACAAAGTACAAATAGATATAGCCTCATTGACTCTTATAAAGATCTTAATAAATCAACGAGAAATTAATACTTATTTAGACGTCTCTGCGTATCCGTATAGAAAAAAAAACAACCAATAATAAATACATAACAAACAAACAAAAATATATATATATACAATTAAATAATGATTATAACATCTATATATATTCATAGAGATTTCTCTGACAAGTACCAGAGAATCTTAGATAACTTCAAAACCTCTAGTCTTATATGTCTTCAAGAAACTGGTATAATAATCGATACTCAAATATCCAATATACAAAATACAACAAAATTTAATGTAATAACTTCAAATGGACCAAACTCATTCACTCGTGGGGTGGGAGTGCTATATGAGAGGGATCTCACTAATGTTAAAATTCATCAAAACAATAAAAAGTTAGAAGGACGATTCCTACATATAGAGTTTCAGCACACGAATCATAATTTTCATATTATAAACATCTATGGCCCAAATGAATATTCCGAGAAAGGTCATTTCTATGACAAAATATATAAATCTATAAACAAATTCTATAATATTAATGACAATATTATTCTATTAGGAGACTTCAACCTGATTGAACACAAAAACGATGACAAAAATAACTAGAACTGTGAACAGCTCCGAGCGTGGCAACTATGCGTTATCCCATGGATTTCTAACATTTTGAAACTTCTAACCTGCTAGCTTTCAATTCCGGTACTTTTCAGCCTCCAATTGTGGAACAAGCGTAACAATATTGTTAGATCTATAGACAGCTGATGTCAAGGCCATTCTATATGGAAAATTTCAAGTTATTGAAGGTGAAGGTCACAAGATTTAGAATTTCAAATTTTTAAAAAATTCAAACGGGCATAAATAATAAATGACGGACTAATTAAATTTTAAAGAAAATTTGCCATTCTCGGAAAAATGGCGCATGCGCAACTAGCAATTGGAATTTTTTTCTTCTCGGGGGATACAAATTATTTTGTATAGCTAATATATACTGTTTTTGCTTACATTCTTGAATTACACGGGATGTAGGGTCGCCTGAAATGAGATAAAAAACCGGAAGTCCCCACGCCCAAACCGGAAGTGATCAAAAAATTTTGATGATATATTTTTAATTGTGTTGCGTATTTATCTATATCCTGTAAATTTCAGATCGATCCGAACATTAGAGCCCGAAAGTGTAATATAACCGTCCAAAATAGCAAAATAGTCAGGGTTTCGGTGGGCTATAAAACCGGAAGTTAATATTTGTCATGCAATATAAGCACATCTATAGACAGCTGAGGTCAAGGACATTCTACATCTCAAATGTCAAGGTCATTGAAGGTCAAGGTCACGAGATATAGAGTTTTAAATTTTTTGAAAAATTCGAACGGGCATTAAAAAAAATTCAAATTCGAAAATCAAAATTCTGTTCCCAACATTTTTTAGATAAAGTATCAAGGTCTTGATAGACACCAAAATCATAAAAATCGGTTAATAATTGGCGGACTTATTAAATTTTTAAGAAAATTTGCCATTTTTGAAAACTGCGCATGCGCAACATTCAATTTAATTTTTCTTCATCTCAGGGGATTAAAATCATTTAGTATAGCTTAAATATACTGTTTTTGTTTAGATTCTTGAATTACATGGGAAGCAGGGTCGCCCGACATGAGACGAAAAAACCGGAAGTCCCCACGCCCAAACCGGAAGTGATCAAAAAATTTTGATGATGTAGTTTTAATTGCGCTGCCTATCTATCTATATTCTGTAAATTTCAGACCGATCCGACTATTAGGGCCCGAGCTAGCTTGAAATCTTATTTGCATATTATGCAATTAGCCACTTTCGGGTTAGCGAAAATATTATGTTAGATATTCATTTTTGATTCCAGCCCATATAAAAACCATTGGTGAAAACAAAAATAGTCTATCTTTTTCCGTTTGGGCTAGCGAGCTTCCCAAAAAAAAAAAAAAAAATAATCCGAACGAAAACAAAGCGTGACAAATTTTATTTGCCACGCAATAAACTTATCAACCAGCTCTTGAAAAACTAGAGGAAATTAGAAATAAATTCCTTCTTACAGACGTCTTTAGACATAAATTTCCAAGGAAAAAAGTATTTACGTTTCTAAGAGACGGTTCGGGTCGTCGTATCGACAGGACTTATGCCTCAATACAAATATTAGAAAAGTTCACAGAAATTGAACATAGATCCTTGTCATATACAGACCATAAATATATACAGGCAACTATGGTGGCCGGAAACAGAAAATGGTGGAAAGGCAGATGGAAAATGAACACTTCCATTCTGTCTGATCCCAATTTTCAACAACAAACCACAGATTTTTGGCACAACCACCAAAACAAAAAGCTGGAATATGATAACCAACTTGACTGGTGGGAAGGGGGCAAGGATACAATAAAACGGATCTCTATACAGTATTCAAAATTTCAGCGCCAAAAACTGAAACAGGAAATTACAAAAACAAAAATAATTATAGAAGATATAGAAAATTGTAAAATACTGGACATTGGAATCTTGAAGAAGAGCTCAATAAAGGCATACTCATAAGATCTAAATTGCCTTTTGAGGATCATGATATAGAAAACTTAGAAGCATTTAAAAACGGCGGAAATTGAAAATGCCAGCTCCCGCCATATAAATAAATTAAAAGATGAGAAAGGAATATACAAAATGGGTAAATAGTAAATAATTACTATAACAAACTATACACTGAAGACAATATTCTAGATGACGTCATTAATGACTACATAAACAATTCTAATCTAACCCCTCTACCGTCAACAGAGAGAGAATCAATCAATGAAACATTCTTTAAATACTGAAGTGCATACGGCACTCATAAACTTCAAAAATAACAAGTCTCCTGGTGTTGATGGTATCCCCAAGGAGTTCTACGTCACTTTTTGGGAATTGTTAAAGGACGACGATACCACCAATAACATATATTTATCAAACCAACTCACAGAGAGCATGAGAACATCCATCATCTCTGTGAGTTATAAAAACAAAGGCAGTAAAACAGAATTAAAAAAATACAGACCAATCTCTCTGTTGACGGTAGATTATAAAATCATCAGTAAGGCTATCACTAACCGAATTACACCTTCATTAAACTCTATTCTTTTGGATACTCAATCGGGAGCAGGGAAAGACAAGTCCGTCCTCAACAACCTGCTCACGATTGATAATATACTGGAATATTCTGTCCAAAAGGATATGAAACTTGCTGTCTGCGCCTTTGATCAGGAGAAGGCCTTCGACAGGCTAAACAGACGCTACCTGCTAAACCTTCTCCACAAATACCATTTTCCGAAACCCATTATAAACTGGGTAAAAATACTTTATAGTAATCTAAGGGTGCACTGCAAGGTGCGTGGAGCGCTGGCAAAGGGATTTACACCACAGAGGGGCGTAAAACAAGGTTGTCCCCTGTCCATGGCGCTCTACACCTTGCCGTCCACCCTGGCGCAGAACATAATGTTAAACCCGAGCATCATAGGAATAGATATTCCAAATTACCCACTCCACCATGCAGATGACTTGACGGTAATTGTGACTAGTCCAGAATCTTTTACAGCCCTTGAGACGGAGCTGACCTTATTTCAAAATGCCTCGTAAACTAAGGTCAACTCCGACAAGACAGATCTTAGCTATGGGAGGTATGGCTACCCACGTACCAGACCTTTGGCAGAAATACATTAAACAGCACATAAAACTATTAGAATTGCTTACAATTATGGACGTATTTCGACAACCTTAAAATTTTATGTAGATCTAATTTGCAGTTGCCAACAATAAATTGAATTTCATTAGACCTAGATATCTGACATTTAAACCTAAGATTAATGAATTAATTAACGCCACGACTAACAGAACATTCATATTTGGTCGACACAGTATTATATAGATATTGAGCAAACAATATGTTTAAAGTATGTTTGACTTTGAGGAAGATTTCATATTGAAATATCTATAACATTGAGATTAGGGTGGTTGGAAGGTAACAAGTTATCCTCCAACATAAGGCACTGGCACAGGGTTAAAGTAATTCACGACTAAAAACAATAATAAGGGATGGATACTTAATAACATTATATTCCTGATGATGGTGTGAGAACCACATTGAAGAGCCTAAAAATAATAAATATTCTAGAAGTATCCATCCATAATAATTGTTTAATACATGTGCTTGTAATATGCACTTGAAGGATTATAATTCGCGACTTTAAAAAATGGTTAATAATGCATGTTAAGGTAGATTTTCATCGTTGTTGTCAAAATCCTAAAATATTAGGGAAGAAATTATAAATTAATAAAACTAAATCTAATTAATGAATATGAATAATACATTATTGAACATATCATTTAAACTTGTATTGAAATATTCTAATGATGAAGGTTTCAAATTTATGTCTAACTTTGAAGAAGGTTATTATTAAAGTATCTTTGAACTATGATGAAAACTTCATATTCATTTTATTTTTGTGTTATTGTATTGATATGTAGTGTATAATATATGATTATTGGTTTGTCGTACAAATGAGCAATAGCAATATAAGGAATATTTAAAGCCCATCCCCTTTCACTCTGTAGGTGTTTAGAGCTCACCTTTTTTCGCAACTCAACAGGCCTCGTGAACTCAAGAATAACTTTAACCCCCCCCCCCACAAACACACACACAGTGTTAAGACAAGCTGTATCGATGATTTCAATTCCCTTGCTCAGAATAGGTGATAAAATAAACAGCATCATAAAGTAAACTATTTTTATTAACTAATATCTAATTTACAAATATTTACATTTCGAAGATTACTTTTAACCCCAGAAGTTGTTTTATCATTTTTTTACCAACTGGCCTCCTGGCTAATATCCGGAAATTCCACTTCTGAAAAGTATGAAAATGGTTTACAATTTATCGTCGCTTCCGTTATTTAATTTTAGCTAGAAACTGGCCAATGTAAATCATTGTAATGTCTGTAATACTCTTAACGAACAACTTACTCATTAAATTATATTTGTTATTAGAACTTAATTTTAATCAAGATGCTTAACTAAACAACCTTTCCTATATAGAGTCACGTGAGGAATACTCGACAGTGTCCTATTACCCGCCTCCAAATCCCATACCTGTTAACCATTGACCTAATCTTCTAATTTAGAATGTTCTTTGTTACTTACCTTCTAATTTAATAATTTTATTCTTTATGACATGAGCCGTAATGGACGTTTCATGTCGAATATACGACTTCAAGATATCTTCATCAGGCATTATATCTTCCTCCATATCAAGCTCAATGAAGTCGTCAGACACCTTTATTACAATTGATGTGGGTGTGTATCCAATCACTACCCCTGTTGACATGGTAGTTGGTGCTTCTACTTGCTGCAATATCAAAAGAATGAAGAATCATATAGACATTTGTAACTTCAGCAAACAAGTTGGGTATCTGATATTTATTTTTCAACTGTAGTTGATCACGTGACAACATTACAAAAATGACCCAATGTTAAGATGAGTGCAAAAACATCAGTTTATATGTTGCTAATAATGCTATACTGAGACCAACATTTAATTCTTAAATAACACAGTGGAAGAGCATGGTAACAGATTAATATAAGTCTCGACTTGTTTCTGAAACCATAGTCTTTATATATGTATGTATAATTTGTAATTTGTGAATAAATATTGTTAAAAAAGGATATGGGTTTGAAGAAAAATGACAATTCTGCAAACAAAAATAAAAACTAGGTAGAATTAAATACAGGACTTACTTTAATTGAACTATTTCTTGTTGTGTTTAGTTCTATGCTTCCATTAAATTTCCGGGGGGAAACATTTTTAATCTCGATATGTCTTCCGACACACACTTCTTTTATCACTTCGTCTTGTGGTTGCCAGATTGTAATAATGACGTCATCCGTCTGGTCTTTAATCTTAATTTTTTTTATTGTTTTCTCTCTTCCATTAACCGTCAGATTTTTTAATTCGTAGTCCTAGAATAAAAGAGAAATCTTATTTGATAATATAAGGGGGAGAATTTACTTATTATAGTTATAGTCAAACGACAATAGGAGGTGACAGCGAAATGAACTTAAACGAATGTTTCAGTCTCATTATGGATATCTATTAAAACAGGGCCACATTAAGGAAGAAATATAAATTCTTATGAAAAGCATATGAACAATAAAAGTCAATAAAACCAATGAAAAGTATTTACAAATGTTATTACCTCTATAACCGTACCAACAATTGTTGACAAGTCTGTTATAGACTTAGCCTGTACAATGGTCCTCTTTGGCGAGTTGTTATTGAGGAGGTTCCTGCAATTAGATACTATATGTAAAGGTGGTAAAGTAGACTCTGTCTTAGCCATTCGCTTATCTGAAATTAGAAAATATATTTTTTCATTGGAAAGAATTGTGCTGTTAGTTATTTTCCTGGATAAACTGAATTATACACTGAACATCTTATCAACGATTTTCAAAACATAAATTGTACAAGATGATGTACTTACCGACAGTCAAATAAACATTCCTCGTTTTTGTTGATTTAGCTACATATCTGTAGCATAGATACGAACAATTAATATCCGGTTTATCATTCAAGTAAATTTTTACACAATCCGTTGTGTCACAAGCCGCTGCAACATACTTAAACCTATCAGTGTCTCTTAATTCCTCTACATCTACAACGTAAACAATAAGTGCCTTGTTGTAAGGCTGGTGTTTCAGAGCAGCGTTCTTCAAAACTTCGATACTTGCCATGATGACGTCTCCAAGAAGAATAATGATGTGTTGATAATTCCAAAATTAAATACAACTCAATAAAGCTAATCCGTAATTAGCACCTTTGTGTGAAGTTAATATGTTCAAAAATTTGGTGGAAAGTTGCTCCATTCTTACGTAATTAACACCAAGGTGTGAAGTAAAAATTCACCAGAATGTTGCAGAAGGTCATGGACGCCTTACATGTGAAATTATTATCTCTGTAGTCATTCTTTACGCTTGATTCGTGTTTCATGTCTTGCATTTCTGCTCGTGAGGTATTGCCTTCGCAAAGAACATTACTTAACACATTCATAACCTTATCATCAATCATTTGGTATGTTCGAAAAGACTGCGATGCATACATTTAATTTTGATCTCGCAATTAATTGACACTTTTTATTTACTGATGTATTTTGAACACTAGACACTGAAACTGCAGATAATATCGCTAAAATTTTATATAGCATAGAACTTAATGCTAGACATTACAAACATTGTAAAAAATACTTCGATAATTTCATAAGCCAACTTAAATTTAGCCCACATTTATAATATAGGGGTACAAAACAAGGTATTAATCAGTTGTACAGGTCTTTATTGATTGGCTGCTACTACGATAAAATTTGCAATCATATTATTATCCAGAATCTTCGTCTATACGATCAAGTGGAATAGATTATAGAGATTAAAATGATAAATAAACATTTTATTCAATTTAATTAGCACGTTCAGCAGAGTATTGTTTGTGCAGTGGTGTGAAAGCTTAAGGATAGAAACACTCAGGGTGTGGATATACCTCTGTAATACTATGGTCTGGGTATGGTATGAAACATCAAACGCTATTTGAAAGTCAGTTTAATACTTTCATGAAAACTGAAATACGTTGGCATAATATTGGTTTTTATAGTATTCAAATCCACAAGATGGTTAATATAAACATGGTCTATTAATGTTCCTCCTTCCGTTGTTGATTCTAAGACTTGTTGGGTAAATTTATATTCATTAAACAATTGTTGAATAGATGAATAACCAATCAATAAATTTTGATTAAAATCTCCCATTACTATACAACGACAATCACTTTCATATAACCGATGTAATAATACCCTTAATTCGTTCAAAAATACTGAAATTGTATAATCAGGAGGCCTATATATTATAACTATGAGATAATTTATAAAAGGAATATTAAAAGCTAGATATTCAATATTTAGTATACCAAGGTCTAATATATCACAATAGGTTTTACAGTATAACCCCACACCTCCATGAGCCTTTTCTTTTAAACTCTGAAATCTTGAGCTGTCATAACTGTTCCATCTAGATTTATTATGATATGTAAAGTTTGGTAAACTGAACTGATTAACATCTTGTTTATTTATCCAAGTTTCTGTTAAACATATGTAGTCAGCTTTTAGAAACCTCGGATCATTTTTTATGTCTTCATAATGAGCTGTTAATCCTTGAATATTGTGTAAAATTATGACAGTAGAATTTGGATTAACAGGTATAATGGGATCAATAAAACTTTCCATTCTATTTATTGCCTCTTCAACAGCATTATCACAGTATATTACTTTTTCGTTAAAGTTTTGTATGATTAAACCATCTAATGTTCTTAATCGACTTAATGCAACGTAAGCTTGCCCAGATTGGAAAATTTTGTGTAAATTAACTACTGCTTTATCAAGACTCAGGCCTTGTACTTTATGAACAGTTGTGGCATAACTTAATTTTAAAGGAAATTGTCTTCGAATACATTTATAACCAATTCTGTCTTCATATATTTCTATTGGAATAGAATTAAGAGGAACGCCTTGCGGTAAATTGACTTTATCTAAATTAGCCCCTACTCTTTCGTTATCAAATAATACATAGATGATTTTAGGTTTGTTTTGATCATCATTCTTTATAAAAGTAACTGTTCCAAACGATCCGTTTGTTAAACCAGCTGATGTATCTAAATTAACAACTAACATTACTCTACAACTTAATCCTAATAAAAGTATATTTGTTAATGGTGAATCCGCATTTTTTAAAGGTTTATCTTTCTTAATCATCTGTCCCGTTCTCGGATCTTTAACATAATCTACAGCTTCTATAGTTATATAATCGGGACATTTCTTCATTAACATTTTGTCGTTATGTTGTTGAACTTGAGCATTTGTTGCGCAAATATGTAAAGCATCCGTTTCTTCGCCGGTTTCACAACTTCTCAACATTGTCATATCGGCTTCTAATAGCTTCTCACCTTTTTTATGAACTCTTATTCTGTTTAACATTTCAGCGAATTCCACATTTGTTTGTCGCATTATTTCTGTTAAATGAGAAATTTTGAAAAAACCATTCCATATATCTACAAGTCCATTATCATTATATAAACTTTTACTTTTTACTGGTGGTAGTTGATAAAAGTCGCCAAAACATATAACACTGATATTACCGAACAATTGATCAGAACCTTTGATTTGATTTAATCTACCTGATATATATGACAAAAGCTTAACATCAACCATAGATATCTCATCAATTATTAATAACTCAACATTTGAATATTTAACTCTCAACGTATTCATATTGTCTTGACCAAGAGGTTGATATGGAGGGAATTTAGCGTTAATTGTGATATTAAATGTAGAATGAATTGTTGAACAATTTATATTAAATGCACTTACACCTGTAGGAGCACACATTAACACAGTAATTTCATCTAAATTCTGTTGTTTCTGTGACAGAATACGACTAGCTTCGTAGTAAATACTTTTAATTAAATGTGATTTCCCACTTCCAGCTCCACCAGTAACAAACAATAAGATCTGTTCAGGCTTTCTTTCGTGTACTTTATCTAGACAAAATTGACGAATTTTGTAAAAAATTTCAGATTGTTTCTTATTTAATGACCTCAATAACGGTATTGCTTCCGACTTTGATATAGAACTGATACAGGCCTCTCTTTTACTCCTATCATTGTTTGTTTTGGATTCAATTAAGTCAGGAATCTCTGTATCCCTATCAATATCATCTTCGTCTTTATTTAGCTCATGTTGCATATTTTCTTTCTCTAGACGATCTAATTCTGTTTCAGGTGATATATTGGCCCAAGCATCTTCAAGATTTATTGCACTCTGCAGCACCTCTTCAACATTGCTAGCATCAAAATCATCTCTTTCATATAATTTACGGTTTTCTTCTACTATAGCTTTAACTTCTCGTAGCTGATTACCAAACCTGACAGCTCCTGTTCTATAAAATTCTTCATGAAATTCGAAAGGTTCTGGTTTTAATTGTTTGTCAACTCTATACGGTAGAAATAATTGTAATCTGCTTAGATAGTAATTTTCAGGGTGAGATGTAGAAGAAAATCTTGCATAACGTACAATAGCTGGACTTGTGCGGGTTCTTTTTATTATAAATCCAAGATCATGCTGAAGTTCATATGCAGGGTTTTTATCAGAATAGATATTCGGATTTTCTGATTTTGCCATTACCCGATACTCAGAGCAGAATGTTGCCAAACACATATCATCGAACTTACCACCTAATGGGCGAGCTTTATATCTATCACAAATATTTGTCATATAAATATTATTGTCACTTAAAGTTCCTTCTTTCGCTTTTTGTTGTAAGACCTTTAAAGGTAGAGTTAACCTAATATTACCTTCTCCAGTTGGTATAAATACTACTTTCCTAGAACATTTTTTCATAGGAAGATGAGTTATTCTCAAGACTGCTTCATGACTACTGACTTCTCTACTGTTCAGATATGTACTGGAAAGTTTTCTCATTGAAGTTTTAACGTCTAGATTACCTCTTTTGGATTCTTGGTGCACCTGGTTTAACAACAAACCCATTTCTTTTTCAGCTTTCGATATATAAGATACAATATATATAACACAGGCATAAGAGTCAAATACATATTGTAAATCTAAATTAGCGTTCCATGCCCTTAGTAGATCTTTATTATATTGATTTATCCATATATCCTTTACGTGTCTCTTTAAGACAATATTACTTTTTTTGGTAACAACATTAGATGCCAATTCAAAAATGTCTTGATTAATACCTAGTTGTAAAAACAGATCATCTGTACTAACAAATGATTTATTGGGATCATTAATAAATTTGTGTATATTTTGTAGAATGTCTTTTGCTTTTTTTATGCTCATAACTTCTTCAGTTTTTGATGTATTGGTATTATCATCATCAATTTCCACTGGTTTAGATATAAAAGTGCTCTTGGATGGTGGTCTTGGAAAATTAAATCTACACTCTTTCTTTCCCTTTTTACACGACTTAGAATGTCTAGAAGAATGTGTTTGTACGTTTTTAATAACCTCGTGAAGCTCTGGATCATTTTTAGGACTTGGCAAATTACATGAAATATATTTATCAACGAAATTAATCACCTCAGTATCTGTATTGACGCCAACTGCGGGTGCATCTTCTACCCAAAATAGACAATGTGTATGTAACGAACCCCTTTGCTGTACTTCATATCTCCAAAAATAGTCTATTACCTTACCTATGGGGTTTGCTGGGGACATAATGACATTCTTTAGAAACAACTGAAATCTATAGTCAAACATCCGTACCACAGTTACAGGATTTGATCTTAAAAGCTGTCGTTTTCCCAACCAATCCAAATCGGATACTTTACGGTTATCACCTTTCTGTTTAAGAATAGTTTCTAATATCTCTTCAAATCGCAGTTCACCACAAGAAAAACTCGCAAACCATGATGGCTTACCCAACTGTCTTACCATTGCAATTAAGTCTTTTTGTGCTGTCTGCCAATAGGAAGGGGTGCCTCGAATAGACTTCATAAATTTATAACCTTGATCTAATTTAATGATATCGTTAAGAGGCTCGCTCTGGGTCAACATGTCTGGAGATATCTTGCTTACACCAAATTTACCCTGTCTTAATGCGATAGACACACTCGATATTATCTGGTTTATTTCAAAAAGAAATTGTGAATAAAAAATATAATCTGAATTTTGAGCGAATCTCATATCTGCATTCATTAACTTACAATGTAAATATCTACCCAAAGTTATTCGTTCTTCTCGTTCATCAGAAAACACACTTTTACCTGTTGGAAATAAGGATGGAAAACATTTAGCTTCATTAGTTAGATCTGTTAAAATTCTGACTGGTTTGTTTTGTTCTGCAGGGGATATTGATATTATTTCATCAAAGTTATGATCTAAAATATGTTGTGCAATATCGACAGGTTGTAGACACGTATCACTTACATCACTGATATTATTTGATATATTTGGATCAATATCTGGTAGTTCATCATCTTCGTCATCTGTTTGGTTAAGAGCTGATGCCTCCTGTGTTATATTCAATTGTCCAGATTGATTACTGCTATTGGAACTTTCAGCCATACAATAATTAGTTTCAACATTATTTACCTGGGCTGTGTCCTCACTAACTGCCATCCACTCATCATTTATACTGACGTCCCTATAATGTTTATTATTTAATATCAGGTATTCTAAAGCATTGTGTATATTTCTCTTCGTAACAGTTTGATAGTCATGATAACTTTTATAGTTTAGTTTTCTTTTTAGTTTTATTCTGATTAATTTATCATCATGTTCACCTCTTGGTAAAACATTAGTTACTTCATTAATATTGTTAGGAACACATGTACATGGGCCTGATACTTTCAACTCTTGCTGGGGAGTAGCTTTAACAAGTTTAATAAAGGGAATATGTAATGCAATTAAGTGAGTTTCAATGGTATTTAATATTTTAAGTTCTTCTGGAATTGAATCAGGGGTCATATTATTCACCATTGCTTCTTGGGGAAGTTTTCCCTTTAAAATCTTTCTTTGGCAGGTGAAACAGATCCATAACGATTTCATGTTATCACTTACATCACAGTTAATAATGCAGTCATTGTTACAATTATGTAAATAGGTTTTCCTAATGCATTTCTTAGCAACCGTCGCAATCAGTTGGCTCTTTTTATATAGTTCTTCTTCGTTACAATTTGTGACTTGATTTCGAAAGAGGAGCTTCTCACAAACACAGCATATAAATATCGGTCCGACTGAGCAATCAGATCGAAACTGTTTTATCACATTGTCTATCAAGCTCAGCATACTTGTTTTATTTTGTTTTCTTTGCTTGTTCTGGGATAAAACTTTATTTCTTTGATCCTCACAAGTTCTATACTTTTGTCTACTTTTATTTATTAAACTCTGTCTATAATTGGCTTTCGTTCTATAATTTCGCTTAGTAATATTGTTTCTATTCATTTTATAGCTGGATTTTAAACTTTTAAGTTGATGAAGTCGTTTTAACTTGGTAGAATACTTTTGTTTTAATGGAAATTTTAACTGGGTAGAATACTTTTGTTTTAATGGAAATTTTAACTGGGTAGAATACTTTTGTTTTAATGGAAATTTTAATTCGGTAGAATACTTTTGTTTTAATTTTGGCTTAAGTTCGTCATTGTATTTTTCCTTTAATAATTCTTTATCCAATCCAGAGTAATGTAGTTGGTGCTTATAACATTCTTTTCTTTTTTCAGGATTGTATTTTTTTAATGTTTTTTTACCATTGCGATTATTGCTATTAGAGTCCCAGTATTTATCGTGCATATTCATTCTATACTGCATATACTTTTCATTTGAATTTGTATTTTGTTTTTTTGATTTACTCCATTTAAAACCTCTTTTACGCTTCATTTGTTTCCTTTCACATAAAACTGGGTCTATCACCTCACATTCTACATTATCGATATAATTACCAACGTCATTATCTGAAACATCAAGCACAACTTCGTAATGATCCTGATTCTTGTGGTTTAAATATATCCCAGTATCTACGTCAACAACCATATTCTGTGATGGAGAGAATTTTAACCATTGTCTATTCGAATATGTATAAATGTTACTATTTAATAAATTAGCTGTGGTAAAAATTTCGAGTTCAGTCACCCAAACATTCATCAACCTCATTTTTGATTTCAAGATATAGTCCTCAATAGATAAATATCCAGGTCTGAGCAATGGTGTGAAAAGTTCTTTTTTAGACCTCATGTGTTTAACGACGGACAAACGTATGCGTCTATGGTAATCTTCTGATTGTGTTAATGCATAACTAATTGCTCGAAAAAAACAGTTTCCATCACCTTGAATTGTTCCAATTTTTGATGGTTTGGATAAAGCTTTAGATTTAGAAGAGTTGTGAACAGAAGAAAACGGTAAGCCGAGTAATGAACACTTTTCTTTTATTTGGTTATTACTTAATGGAATAAACTCGAATTGACTAATTTCTTCTTTAGAGACAATTACATCAACATCTTTACAAGTATCTGTAGACAGGGTTGATTGAATTGTGGAATCAAGTAATATATTTATACCTGTTACTTCAAATTGAGTTAATCGTGGTAAGTTTAAAGAATATGATAGGTCAATACAATGGGTATAAATGTCCATTATGTTATTCGTCTTAATTAAAACTGACCTTCCATTTGGAATAAGAAGTCCTGATGTATTCCTAGAATGACTATCGAAAATAAAATAATAATCACTATGTTTGATAACACAAAATGTATTATTACCAAAGGTAATGAAACAAGCACTATGTTGAATTAGGGCCATTTGTATAGCTTCATACAAGGTCATAATATGATCGAGGTGTGTATTGACGTCAGTGCCTATTAATCCAACCTGCGGTTCGTTGCTAATCTCAACAAGAAATTGTTTATCAAATAGATAAGGGCGTCTAGGTAATTCACTAATTAATAAGAAGTCGTGTTTTACTGTCTGATTGGTTGAAAGCTCAACATACAGATCATTACCTGTATCTAGAATAAAATCAAGTGTATTGGCTGTCCATCGTTCAATATTACTTATTGCGTTGAATGCAATTGCCACAAAACTATTTGCTACACATTGTTTGCCACTGCTCATTTGATATCTTTCTACATTAGATTGATGAAAATTACCCTGTATAATAATTTTGCCCAGACTCACTGTATTTTTAATTGTCTCTTCTGTAATATGTAATATATTACATGCATTATTATTTGTATATTGAGGGGATATTTGTTTATATGAATCAGATTCTTTAATCTTCTTGTCCCGGTTATTACTTAAATTTGCAATAAGTGTCTTTCTATTTTTCGTAGCTCTACCCATTTTATACTAAGGACAGCTTCGAATTAATTTAAATATACCGCTATATAGCTATTTTTAGGATTCTATTAAAGTATATTGGTCTGTGAATTCTTATCAATAAGTTCTCTCAGGGATCTCTTCCATTCATTAAAAACACTCTAAGATGTTTATTTACTGTTATTAGTTTTTTTTTTAATACAATACTTTATTCAGTTATCTATACAATTTTACAAATTTAAGAGTGGGAGTCTGAAAAGAAGCTTAGCTTATTTTAATTCATTTCCCAGTATAAATTCAATTTACAATATATATACATAACATACAATTCATGTATAAACAAATATGTGAAAAAGAAATCAGCTGTGCCTAAGGTTACTGTTATTAGTTCACTCTCAATGCTATTCACCTTAAAAATTATTCACTCTAAGATGTTTATTTACTGTTATTAGTTCACTCTCAATGCTATTCACTCTAAAGTTATTCACTCTAAGATGTATATTTACTGTTATTAGTTCACTCTCAATGCTATTCACTCTAAGATGCTTATTTACTGTTATTGGTTCACTCTAAATGCTATTCACTCTAAAATTATTCACTCTAAGATGCTTATTTACTGTTATTGGTTCGCTCTCAATGCTATTCACTCTAAAATTATTCACTCTAAAGCTTATTTACTGTTATTGGCTCACTCTAAGATGCTTATTTACTGTTATTGGTTCACTCTAAATGCTATTCACTCTAAGATGCTTATTAACTGTTATTGGTTCACTTTAAACTTATTCACTATAAATATGTTCACTCTAAGATTCTGATTAACTTTGATTGGTTTACTCTAAGTTTACTATGGTTTGTTAGAAGTTTACATGTAATATGGTTAAGTACGGTTTACTATGGTTTGTAAGAAGTTTTCTATGGTTAACTACGGTTTACCAAGGTTTACTAGAAGTTTACTATGGTTTGTAAGAAGTTTACTATGGTTTTATAGAAGTTTACTATGGTTTGTAAGAAGTTTACTACGGTTTACTATGAAGTTTACTATGGTTTACTACGGTTTACTATGAAGTTTACTATGGTTTGTAAGAAGTTTACTATGGTTTGTAAGAAGTTTACTATGGTTTGTAAGAAGTTTACTATGGTTTGTAAGAAGTTTACTATGGTTTGTAAGAAGTTTACTACGGTCTACTATGGTTTGTTAGACGTTTACTACGGTTTGTAAGAAGTTTACTATGGTTTGTTATAAGTTTACTATGGTTTGTTAAAAGTTTACTATGGTTTGTTAGAAGTTTACTATGGTTAACTTTGGTTTGTAAGAAATTTACTATGGTTTGTTAGAAGTTTACTATGGTTTGTTACAAGTTTACTATGGTTTGTTAAAAGTTTACTATGGTTTGTTAAAAGTTTACTATGGTTTGTAAGAAGTTTACTATAGTTCTTATGGTTTGTTAAAAGTTTACTATGGTTTGTAAGAAGTTTACTATAGTTTACTATGGTTTGTAAGAAGTTTACTATGGTTTGTAAGAAGTTCACTACGGTTTACTATGGTTTGTAAGAAGTTTACTATGGTCTACTTTTAAATTTGTTTAAGATTGGTATGGTTTGGATTTAGTCCAATTTATTTCAAATCGTAGATACAATAATATTTCAATGAATTCAACAATATTTCAGAAGAAAAACACAATAATATTTCAGAAGAATAATTTTTCAGAAGATTTAAACACAATAATATTTTAGAAGATAAACACAATAATTTAATAACGCTTCAGCAGAAAGATACAATAAACGAATAGTTCAGATCATTACTAAGATTCATTCACTTCTTAAATTATAGTCCTGTAAAACAACAATGCTTTCTTTAAATGACCTGTTTATTTTACAATTATAACCTGAAAAAGAAAAAAAGATGCATAAGATGATTTAACAAGTATTGTTTAAAAAGTGTTAACTTTGTTGTGTTAACAATTAAACGAAAATAAAAACAAAGCCTATGGTATACAGTCCTAAATAAATGGAGTTTTACATCCTTCTCTTCTGTCCCGTATGGGCTAATGAAGACGGACATGCTATGCAATGTGAAATTTTGTCAGGAAATCGGCATTAGCGTGCTCTTTTCGATTTTTAACTGTCGAGGGATCTTTAACGTACAAAATATAGATTTCAAAACATAAAACAAACCTTAAATGTTGATAGCTACTTTCAAAATAGTTGGTATGAAAACTGACTATTAACTACAATATAATACAGTCTAAAATAACTGGACCAGCAGATAGAATATGACCTAAAATATATACATATTATAACGAATTAACAACTAACTGACCAATGGCATTGCAAACATAACATTTTTTGTACATCACAATTACGGTGGTTTTACTTTTGAAGGCCAAGTACTCACAAACAATGAGGCTGTCTAAATTTAAAAATCAGTAGACCCTAAATTCTATTAGTATTTAGGCCTATCATCAGTGGCGTCGTAAGTAGGCCATCTAAGAGTTCGCTGACAAAATTGGGGCAACTGTAAGATCCTAGAGGTGTGCAAAGGTGGGACCTTTAGAAATGGTACTAAAACTCTTAATACTGCAAATCACAAACAGAAGCAATTGAGGCCTAACTCTAGAATATTCGTATAATGTATTTTATCAATGACCTGATTTGAATTTTTTGTGATCATAAAACAATATTATCACGTACCTTATAAAACTGACAGGTACATTAAACTGCACAATTATTACAATTCAATATGTGCTTTCTATTCCAACCTGAAAAAATCACAAAAACCCTGAACCTTCTTTTTCCTTAGAAGTGTATTAATATTAATGTATTAATTTAATGTCGTTTTGAAAATGTAGGATGAGGGGTTTTAAACTGTGGTGATCTCTAAATTTCTGTAAATATATAATTATGGCCTTGAATATAAGTCTTTTGAATATTATTCGTTGCATATAAATAAAACAAATGTATTATAAATATTTATTCAAGAGGTCAGCATTGGTTCACCCATTTAAGTCAGCTAGAACCATTGTAGAAGATGTTGAAATTGATTTGTTGGATTTAAGTTTACCATCTGCAAGTCACGAAAATCCGGAGTTACCTCTAAGAATTTCAAATCGCTGCAAAAATGGTCATTTGAAGAGATGCATGATCTCTAATTCTCTCTGCTTAGCAGAGGCATGCTTTTAAAGCTATAAAGCTGGGGATGTGACTCCCATGAGACTCTTGGAATTAATTAGACAGGTGCGAGACTCTTGGAATTAATTAGACAGGGTCCTATAAGATGTGAATCATTAGATGTGAAAGTTTGTGAAAAAGTGTGAGATGTGAAGTAGTAGGACTAAATAGTTTGTAAATTATTTTTTAATAGTGCTAATAAATAAATCAAATATATAAGTTTTTTTTTTATATTTGGAGCCATTTATTTATTTCAAATTATCACCTTATTAATTAACACATAGTACTAGCGTGTGAAGGGTATAATAAATACCAACCAGACGCAACTAAAAGTAAGGGTCACGCATGCGTATTCGCTATTAATTTAATGTCTGACGCGAAGCAAGACGGGCAAACTGGGTATTGTATAAAACATAGAAATCCAGAATAGCAAAGCAACACAAATTGTCGAAATCCACAAAATTCGCAAACGTTTCTATATTACGATTGAAGAATAATGTAAAATAAGTCGCATAGATATAACTCGTGTTCACATCCAAACAAAGAACCCTTCATCTGCTATTCATTAACCAATCAGAAGACAGATATCGAAAAGATGCACATTATCGGTGCCATATTTCTACGCATGTAGCTATTCAAGAAATAGGACGTGCGCTAAGAAAAACAAGATAAAATATCAATATCAAATATCAAAATTGAAGAGTAAGTAGATATAAGAAACTGCTAACATGATACACTAAGGTTTTTTAGGGGATAAAAATTCTAAATTAAAGAGTCAAATAGTTTCCATAGTCATAATATCCTTGCGCTTTTGGAGTACCATATAAACAGCAGTCTCTTTTAACACCATAAACAGTCTATATGCCACGTGATTAACGCCGCACCAATGTAGTTAAGTTTTCACCTTTAATTTCAACGACTTTAATTTGTGTAATTTTATATCCATTTATATACACTGAGAAATATCAAGTTTCCACATTCAAAATCTCAGCAAAATCTGTTGATAGATTAGAGGCTTAATTTCAAATCAAAGATTAGATATTTACATTTTTAGTCTGAAGCAATATTATTATGATTTTACCATATGAAATTTATATAGCAACAGAAACTGATCCTAGTTAAAAAACAATAATTATTACAATAAATAGTAAAATAAGTTAGTTTATAATTGCGTTCACATGATGTAATAGTTAAAATAATAGTGAATCAGAATAATTTCTAAATAACGTACTTAGTCCTCTGAGTGTTTTGTGAATAAATATAAATTTGCATTCAAATGATGTATTTTTTGCAAGGTTATAATAGAGTGTTGTGGCACTTAATGTATTTGTTGTTGTTATCGGTTATATTTACCTTCAGATTTGAGCTTTTTTATGTTAGTCAAATCGATAATCAGATAAATGTAGGCATACGTGAAATATCATTTATTTTAAATTTTGAAAAGAAATAAAGTTGAGTTAAATAATTCATATATTTTAACAATATTCAATTATGGCAAATCGGAATTATAATAATTTACTTTACTTATGTATTCGTTTTCCTACATCTAGGCAATATTAAGAATATCAGTTGACCTTTTTTTCAAAGTCATATACAACTTGCACCTTGTTTTATCATAAATCTTTACTTTGTGATCTAGGCCAGTGCTTTTATGAGACTATGTTCTCATCACCATCTAACTCCAATTAGGCCATACCTTCCGTAGCTGCTTAAAAACGGCGAAAATATGAAAATTATCATTTTTTGCTATGTTCAAGTACAGATATCTGTAATTTTTGAAGTAGGTGAAATTTATAAAAAACATACATTTAGACAATATATTGAACATAATTTGACACATAAAATCGTAATTAAAATATCGGTCCCCAAGAAAAATGGCCAATAAGGTAATGTATGCATGTGCAAAATTTCATCGAAATCGGTCAATCATTTATTCGTTTTCCTATATCTAGGCAATATTAAGAATATCAGTTGACCTTCTTTTCAAAGTCATATACAACTTGCACCGTGTTTTATCATAAATCTTTACTTTGTGATCTAGACCAGTGCTTTTATGAGACTATGTTCTCATCACCATCTAACTCCAATTAGGCCACACCTTCCGTAGCTGCTTAAAAACGGCGAAAATATGAAAATTATCATTTTTTGCTATGTTCAAGTACAGATATCTGTAAGTTTTGAAGTAGGTGAAATTTATAAAACACATACATTTAGACAATATATTGAACATAATTTGACACATAAAATCGAAATTAAAATATCGGTCCCCACGAAAAATGGCCAATAAGGTAATGTATGCATGTGCAAAATTTCATCGAAATCGGTCAATCAACAGGGCCTGAATTATGACTTAAAGAATTGTAACAAAAATACAAAATGGCGGCCAATATGGCAGCTGGGTGTAATTATTTAGGTGAAATCGATTAGTATTGACAAGTTATTTATAAAACTGTTTTCACTTTTCACCAAGCTGTTATAGACCGGAAGTTACGTAATTACGTCATTTGAAGTGGATTTTTTTTTAAAAATTTTTAAAACTTGGAATCACATCGCCTTTCAACTGGTGAAGTTTCAAAATTTTGATTTATATCAAGCGATAACCCTTCAATTTTAAATTGGAAATCCTGGGTAAAAGATTTAACCGAATTGCATCAAACCTCCTTAAAATATTATGTAGGCTAAATTTGCAATGACCTACATCTAGACAATATATTGCATATAATATGACCTAGTTTTCAAAGTCATGAAATAATTAGATCACACCTTTCGTGATGGTTAAGAATGGCGAAAATAAGAAAGTTATCAATTTTTGCTGTATTTTAGTACACTTATCTCTATGAATTTTTTAAGTAAGCCAAATTAAAAAATATCTACCCGTAGACAATATATTGAATATTATTTGACCTAATTTTTAAGGTCATGAAATAATTAGATCACACCTTCCCTAACGGTTAATGATGGCGAAAATATGAAAATTATCAATTTTTGCTGTATTTAAGTACACTTATCTCTATGAATTTTTTAAGTAAGCCAAATTAAAAAATATCTACTCGTAGACATTATATTGAATATTATTTGACCTAATTTTCAAGGCCATAGATTAAGTGGGTCACACCTTCCGTAGCCGTTAAAGTGACCTAATTTTGAAAAATCGAAATTTAAATAATTCGAAAGAAAATACGAAATTTGAAAATCGGTCTCCAAGAAAAGGTAGATAATGATCCATTGTATCTATGTGCTAAATTTCATCAAAATCGGTCTATCAGTAGTGTCTGAATTTCGGATTTAAGAATTGTAACGAAAATTCAAAATGGCGGCCGATATGGCAGCTTGACCTAATTATTTAGGTCAAATCAATTACTATTGACAAGTTATTTCTAAAACAGTTTTCACTTTTCACCTAGCAGTTATAGACCGGAAGTTACGTAATTACGTCATTTGAGGCTAAACCGGAAGTAGAATTTTTTTTCTTCACATTTTTTCAAAAATTATAATCATATCAGCTATCAACTGGTAAAGTTTCAAAATTTTACCATTTATATTAAAGGAGAAATCACGGTCTGAAATTTTAGCCGATGGCCCTTGAATATTGAATTGCAAATCGTGGGTAAAATATTTAACCTAATTGCATAAAACCTATAATTGTTAGTTGACATTTAAATTGAAGTTTTCAAATCTGAAAATCCGGTCAAAATCGAACTGAAAATAAACTTGCTAAAGCAAAAAAACCTCAACTTCCGGTTCTCACTTCCTGTCAGAGATAGAACTTCCGTTTTTTTTTATTTGATAAAAGAAATCATTCTAAGATCAACTGTAGATTTAGAATTTCTGCACCTTTTACCAGTTTGTCTGCAAACTCATCCAAGAATTACAAAAAAAAAAAATAAAATAAAATAATCCGAACGATTACAATACGTTTTCGCCAAAGTCGAAATACGTAACTAGAATTGCTTACAATTATGAACGTATTTCGAGAGCCTTAAAATATTATGTAAGCTAAATTTGAAATGACCTACATCTATACAATATATTGAATATCAGTTGACCTAGTTTTCAAACTCATAAAATAATTAGGTCATACCTTCCGTAACGGTTAAAAATGGCGAAAATTTGAAAATTATCAATTTTTTCTGTATTTAAGTACACTTATCTCTGTCAATTTTTTTAAGTAAGCCAAATAAAAAAATACCTACTCGTAGACAATATATTGAATATTATTTGACTTAATTTTCAAGGTCATAGATTAAGTGGGTCACACCTTCCGTAGCCGTTAAAGTGACCTAATTTTGAAAAAATCGAAATTTGAATAATTCGAAAAAAAATACGAAATTTGAAAATCGGCCTCCACGAAAAGGTAGATAATGATCCAACGTACCTATGTGCTAAATTTCATCGAAATCGGTCTATCAATAGTGTCTGAATTTCGGATTTAAGAATTGTAACGAAAATTCAAAATGGCGGCCGATATGGCAGCTTGACCTAATTTTTTAGGTCAAATCGATTACTATTGACAAGTTATTTATAAAACAGTTTTCACTTTTCACCTAGCTGTTATAGACCAGAAGTTACGTAATTACGTCATTTGAGACTAAATTGGAAGTGGAATTTTTTTTTTCAAAATTTTTCAAAAATTATAATCATATCGCCTATCAACTGGTAAAGTTTCACAATTTTACCATTTATATTAAACGAGAAATCACGGTCTGAAATTTTTGCCGATGACCCTTGAATATTCAATTGCAAATCGTGGGTAAAATATTTAACCTAATTGCATACAACCTATAATTGTTAGTTGACAAATACATTGAAGTTTTCAAATCTGAAAATCAGGTCAAAATCGAACTGAAAATAAACTTGCTAAAGCAAAAAAACCTCAACTTCCGGTTCTCACTTCCGGTCAAAGATAGAACTTCCGGTTTTGTTTTATTTGATAATAGAAATTATTCTAAGATCAACTGTAGATTTAGAATTTCTGTACCTTTTACCAGTTTGTCTACAAACTCATCCAAGAATCGCAAAAAAAAAAACTAGAACCGTTAGACGGTACCAAGGCAGTGCGTGTCCCTTCTATTGCATGGGTGAAACTTTGCATTTATAATATCCAATTCCATAATAATAACTAGACCTGTTTGTAATAATTGTGCAGCTTCCGAGATATTTAGAATTTGTTATATCTCCTGGCTGTCATTTAAAATAGAACGTAACCACGCCTACTCAGTATAATGATTGGTTGCGATACTTAAACTGGAAATGTCAAAATTTGTCTTGACCAAACATAAGAAATTAACACAATTTGACTTTATGACCTGTTACATTATCTTCTTAACTCTTCTTGTAACATTTATATCTATTTAATTAGTGTGTAAAACAAAACGTCGAAAAAACAAATTTGTGGTCTAAGGGACATAACACCTTATTTGAGATTACAAATTGATCTCGGATTAAATTAACTTTCCAGATCGTTGATACTTTTAATTTGTTTATTTATTTATTTATCAATCTTAATTTAGGCGTAGTAGGAACATTAGATCCTGCAATTTGTGGCAAGTTGCCATGGTATAACATAGAGCCATCAAATTAACAGCGCGGCTTTACATCTTTAAGAGAGTATTTTATAGAATTCCGTCCCTTATACCACTAGTCCTCTCAACTGTACATTATTTTTGCTTAAGAGAATATCATTTCAAATTCTAAAGGTTGACATTTCCTTCCAAATATTCCATATCATACATCGCCCACACCGAGAAATGAACAATCATTCCTTTTATTTAAGATATATAATATCTTTGAATCATTTTAACTGGATTAATTTTTAATCGTAAAAAAATCAAAATCAAAATAACAATTCAAAAATCGGTTTCCATATATATTTCGGCAATAGATTCTATATACATGTACATCAAAATAACACAAATTGAATTATCTTCCGAGACCCTATTTCGATTTAAAGAAAAATACACAGTTAGTATAGAAGAAATTACAAAATTTGCAAATTTAAAACGTGCAATTTTGATCAAATATCAAGTGTTATACACCATTGGAAAGAATAACTAGACCTGTTTGTAACAGTTCTGCAGCTTTCGAGCTATTTAGAATTTGTTGGTCTCCTGGCTGTCATTTAAGGATAGATTGATTTTGCGATTATTGGGAGAGATGATTTATTGATGATTTAACACGTGATATTTGAGTTTGTTTATAGACTGGCAATCATTAAGGTTTGTGATGTAAAAATATCTGGGCTTAACCACACCCACAAAGTCCATTGACTTGTTTTGGAAACTTCAACTGGAAATGTCAAAATTTGTGAATTGACCGTTTTATAGGAAAAATTCGCAATTTTTAAATGCCGATAAACCGAAAGTTTACATTTTGCTTTAAAGCTTAATATGTCATTGGATAGAACTATCACATATGTACAGGTATAAAGATCGCCAAAGGTCAACGTCACAATATACACCTTCGAAGTTTTTATAATTTTTAATCGTAATTAAATCAAAATCAAATTAAAAATTCAAAAATCAGTTTCCATATAAATTTCGGCAATCGGTTATAGATTCTATATACATGTCCATCAAAATAACACATATTGACTGATCCTCCGACACCCTATTTCGATGGAAAGAAAAATACACACAGTGATGTAAAATATCTATGCTTAACCACGCCCACAAAGTCTAATGACTTGTTTTGATTGGTTGTGATACTTTAACTGGAAATGTCAAAATTTGTGTCTTGACCAAAAGATAAGAAATTAACACAATCAGACTTTATGACCTGTTTATTTATATCTGTTTAATTAGAGTGTAATTTTATTCTTAAACTTTTCGCAATTTTTATTTATACATATTGATTTATATATTGCTTGAAAGCTGGGAATTTGCACATTATAAATCTGTTCGAATTTTGTTTTAAAGTTAAATAGAACTAAATATAAAAAATATGAATGTTAAATCGCTTTTTCTCTACTAGGCGTATTTTCATCAGTTTTCGGTCTATAGCTAAAATAAAGATATTGTTAGAAAGCTGATGAAAATCACATCACAATAATGGCAATTAGAATGTTGCCAAGAATCTTGTTCATGAGATATAACCATCTGAAGATACGAGAAATATGCAAATTACCAATTTTTGGATCCCTATTAATCCAAATGTTCTTTACTAAAATTAGAAATCAAGGTATGATATGAACCTTTAGCCAATGAAGATAATTTTGCAGAAAAATAAAGGATGCATATTAGCAAGTTAGTCCTCTTCGTTCCTTGCGGAGAATAGGGCTGCTACAGACGTTCTCCATCTCACTCTGTTATGAGCTGTTCTTTAATTTTGCGAGTACATTTACGAAAAATTGAATTTTTAAAAAACTATTCATTTTATAAAAAAAAGCCAACGTAAAGTTATAGAGGACATCGTAAGCTTTAGTTGAAGCCAAAGTTTGTAAAAATCGGATAAATCGTAAGCGAGATATGCTTTTGGAAAAATGGCATTTTTTTTCAACATTTTGCAAACACATGTAAACCTTACGAAATAAACGATCATGTTGTTAAAAGATTGTCTTTCATGCTGTAGAAATCTTTAAGCACCTTTTAGGCATCGATATGCACCGATATCCACATAATTGGAGTGCTAAAACAATGGATTAGCACATGTTAAAACACTTCCACCCACCAATCATAAAATTTTATTTGTTTACATGTGACGTAATGATTTATGGGACATCACGTGACTTCTGGATTCCCCCGATACACAAACTCTTACTTCGCGGGCCGATATTAACAATAACTGACCAGCAAACGTAGAGAATGTTTATTTAGCCGATGACGTTGTAATCACAAATGTCAACTGACAACGTAATTTGTACGTCTACATAGAGGAATACCCCGTTTTGTTCTATAAATAGATTATCTTCACGGACGGATATCAGACGAACTACTGAAGCGATTGAGCTAAAATTTTTACTAGATGAGTTTCTTTAAATGCCAAATAGAATGGATATAAAATTAATACGTTTCTTGATTGAAATACACTTCGAACGATAAGGTTGTCAACCCCCTTAATTCCGATATCCGTAAAGCTATACGCATACGAAACAGATTAAGGAAAATTGCAATACGTACTAAATCCGAACGTGATATTAAGAAATATAAATATCAACGTAACAAAGTTAATAATTTCAAAAAGACTTTAAAACATAATTATAACGAAAAGTTAATGTCTTCTATAAATTCAAATGATATGTCGCAACCGAATTATTGGAAATTTGTTAAATTCGTTTTAGGCGAAAAGTCCTCATCTATCCCACCTTTAGTTTCAAATATAAATGGAACTGTATTATACAGCGATTATGATAAGGCTTCAATTTTAAATTCGTACTTTGGGTCAATTGCAGGTAATACATCTGACAAAACACTACCACCTTTCCAGCTAAAAACTGATTCTATTTTCGATATGCCTACAATCGTTCACGATGAAATTATAGATTTAATAAGTTGTTTAAAAACTAAAAAAGCTAACGGTTTTGACAAAATAAGTAATATTTTATTAAAGAACACTGCCAATTCAATTTGTATCCCATTAACTATTTTATTTAACAAGTCACTTCGCATAGGAATATTTCCAACTACATGGAAGACCGCACATGTCATGCCTTTATTTAAGAAAGGTGATAGATGGAATGTATCTAATTATAGACCAATCTCGTTGTTGAGCACCTTAAGCAAGTTATTTGAAAGGGTCGTTTTTAAACATCTTCATAATATTTTAATCTTAATAATTTACTATATAAATATCAATCAGGTTTTAAACAAAAGTATTCAACTGTACATCAACTAATTGAGATTTATCATAATATTCTTTTAGCCGTTGAACAACGTGAGTTTGCGTGTTTTACGTTTTGCGATATCTCAAAAGCATTTGATAGAGTTTGGCATGCTGGCCTAATATATAAAGTAAGCAAATATGGCATAAGGGGCAACATTCTAAAATGGCTGACAAGTTACATTAGTAATAGGCGACAAAGGGTTTTTCTTAACGACGCGCTCTCCGATCATATTGAATTAAAATCCGGTGTTCCCCAAGGTTCAGTTTTAGGTCCGTTTTTATTTTTAATTTACATTAACGACATTCAAGACGTTCTAAACAACATTGCCCGCTTATTCGCTGATGACACGGCTCTGGGTTGTATTAAACCGACCATAACGGAAATTGAATCGTCGTTGAATTCAGATCTTTCTAAATTGTTCGAGTGGTCTAAAAATTGGCTAATTGATTTTAATCCCTCTAAAACAAAAGTCGTATTGTTCTCCACCAGACAACCTTCACATTTACCAAACCTTTATTTAGGAAACGAGAAATTAGAAATAGTTGATTCTCATAAGCACTTAGGTGTTACACTTTCACACGATTGTAAGTGGTCTCTTCATATTGATAATGTTGTTAAAACTGCTTCAAAATTACTTAATATTCTTCGGAAACTTAAATACACCTTTAATAGAAAAACACTCAATAATATTTATAAAACTTTTATTAGGCCAATTTTAGAGTATGCCTGTGAAGTATGGGATAGTTGTGGCATAACCGACTCTGAAAAACTTGAAAAGGTTCAACTCGAAGCTGCCAGGATCGTGACCGGTTTATCTAAATGTTGCAGTCGCGATTCTCTATACTTTGAAACAGGGTGGAATTCATTAGCGGATAGACGTCATATTCGACGGCTGTGTACATTTTACAAAATTAATCACAGTAATGCTCCTCCATACCTCAATGAAATTCTCGAAACATTTGAAAATACAAATAAATACTATACTCTGAGAAATAATCACGATTTGTCAATTCCTAACGCTCGTACCGATTTATACCGTAATTCTTTTTTTCCAAATTCTGTTCAAAATTGGAATTCCTTAGATGCTGTTACTCGCGCTTCTACCAGTGTTAATGCTTTCAAACATACATTACAACAAAGGTCTCTGAACACAATTGTTGCACCTAGTCACTTTTGGTCAGGAGAGAGACGCGAAAACATTCTACTTACAAGAATAAGACACGGTTGTAGTGGCTTAAAATCAGATCTTTTTAAAATCCACGTAGTTAGTGACCAATTATGTTTTTGTGGTTGTGATATTGAAGATGCCCATCATTACTTCTTTAAATGCAAATTATTTGAAAAGGAGAGAGAGTACTTTTTCTGTAATTCGCTTCCTTATTTCAATCTTGATTTAGATACAATTCTTTGGGGTAATCCTAATTTATCAGTTGTACTTAATCTGAAACTGTTTTCTCTTACCCTTAAATTCATCAAGGATACTAAACGTTTTTGAACTTGTTTGTGGTTTTCCCGTGTGTGTGTGTGTGTGTGTGTGTGTGTATTGAGTAAATAAATTGAACATAAATTATTTTTAAGAGCATACGTTTTTCTCACTATATTTATCTTGTGATTTTTTTTGTTTTGTTTTGTGCACCGTTTTCTTATCAATTTTCTAATTTAATTTAGCTACATATTTTGTCTGTCCATCTTAAATTATCAATTGTATGTATTTCTTATGGAAAGGGCCTTACTAAGTTTTAGAAACTTGTGTCCGATTCCTTTTGATAGTCTTGTGTCAATAAAATATGTTTAAATCAACAGTTAATAAGCATCTTAGAGAGAATAGCATTTAGAGTGAACCAATAACAGTAAATAAGCATCTTAGAGTGAGCCAATAACAGTAAATAAGCTTTAGAGTGAATAATTTTAGAGTGAATAAGTTTTATGAGGTATGTTATTTTTGGATATTCTTATTAACTCAGATGTGAAAATAGCCGTAGAGTTTTCAATGTCATTTATGTCAACAATTGAATCCCAGCTTTTACTTTGAATGTCCAGTCGGAGTTGGTCAAAGTCGGCTATTTTATAATCCCAGATAGTACGTTTGAAAGACGATAGATTTGGAGAATGGAAATTGAGACGACAATACACAGGGCAGTGATCGCTAATAATATTTGCTAGGTATCCGGACTCTGTAACATACCAACTACAGTTTGATAGGATAAGATCAATCAATGTTTCTGTTTCGTTTTCAATTATTCTCGTAGGATCTGTTATCAAAAGTTTTAAATCAAATAGGTGAATAGCATCATGGATGAAAGAGTTTGTTTGGTTGAAAAAATTAATATTGAAATCGCCAAAAATTAAAATATTCTTTACATCTGAAGTTGCAGCTAGTGAAAAGGAATTGAAAATGGCATTATTTATTTCTTTGTTTGAGTTTGGCGGTCTGTAAAATGTGCCTCAAGTTCAACCCTACGCTTAAAGAAAAAGGTGTCACGAATATAGAGAGAGATGCCACCGCCCCGCCCACCTAGTCTGTCCTTCCTTATTAGTGCATGAAAACCATCGATAGAAAATGTGTTTGAAGAGGTATTTTTGTCAAGCCATGTTTCGGTCAAAAGAATGAAGTCAAAATTGTTCGAGTATTCAGCTTTAATAATATCGAGAGCGGATAGTTTTTTTTTTAATTTTTTTGCGTAGGCTTCTTACATTTAGATGCACAAGGGAGACATATTTTGGAAGTCCTGGATTTTATTCTATGTCTCCCGACAGAAGTAAAAGTTTTCTTAAGTAATAGAATATATTGTTTTGTTTCAAGAGGACGTGTGTGGTTTTGCATTTTACGTATTTATATACAAGTTGATAACAATAAACGTATATACATGAAAAATATTTACAATTTATACAGCTATAAACAACGCTGTGATACGTGTTACTGGTCAGACGCTATTTTGGTTGGTCTTTGGACCATAAGTGAAAATATAGATTACTAAAATATTAATATAAGCTAAAGGAAAATAATACGGTTGAATTCTAGAATCTCACACAATGGTAATATTTATAATGGTATTGATTAAAATAACCCCCTACCTGCCACGGTCCTAATATCGTGACATTATATTCGTGCGACTACTAGCAAGTATATACGAGAAAAAAAAAATAAAAAAAAATAAAAATAAAATAAAATAGAAATAAAAATTACCATGGCAGTAACATCAGTATTTAATGATGTCATATGTAATATAATATATAATATATAAATCCAAAAGATAGTGGTACAGCCTCATTAATTTCTAACTCAAATTCTATGGTTTAGAATATCTAAACAATATAATGTGAATATAGTTATGATAGAATTTATAATCACATATTATTGACAATAATAGTAAGTACATAAATGACTATTGATAAATGAATTAGTTTTGAATTTTGAATTTGAAGTTTATCTATACAAGTTACATAATGTAGGATGTTTAATATTCGAAGATATGTATAGTTATGAGGCACAATTTGATTACAGAACAAAAATTAAAAATTGATATATTAAATTGATATCTTTAATACCTGTGGTATTTATCGGAAGATATGTTGTTTGAAACGGTTTTTCTACTATTCTATAACCGATTGGAACCGTAAACGTTGGAATACTGAAAATGATTTGTTGTTTGTTTTTATTGAAAAATCCACCATCAACCAAATTGCAATGAATATTGATATCAATGTCGTTTTCAATATTTGCTTTATAAGGAGCAAGTGTAGATTTGGTATACAATTTCTTTTCAAAACCTAATAATTCATTTATTGAGTTTTCTACATTGAAATCTACTTGATGTTTCGGTCTCAAATTTAGTTTTATTTTGTTCAGATTTAAATTGCCTTCGAATTCAATATTTGGTCTGTCCTTATGACTTCCGACAAATTGAGATATATATTCGTTGATGGAAACATATTCATAACTTCCTGGTAATAATGTTAATAATTTAAATGTTCTTCCATCGTCTTTAGAAATTGTCAATTGGTTATTCTGTTCACTAACATTTCTTGTTGAATTGTAAACTGAAAAATATTTTAGTCCTAACTTACAGTTTAAAAAAGTTATTCCTTCTCCAGATATCAAATTATTGAATTCGTCTATTTCTTCTATGATTGGATTATTTTCACCATATTCATCCGATTCATCAACTTCATTCATGGCTTTGATATGTAGCTCAACTTCTTTCATTCTGTTTGTTATTGCTCCTGTCTTTTTAGTATCAATTAGAAGTTTTAAGTACTCTATTAAATCAGTGTAATTGGCAATGGCAATATCCCCTCCTTTCATCAAATCTATTATTCCGTGTGTTAATTTATATATAAAGGGTTTTGTATCTATTTTAAATTGAGGGTAACGATGATCGAACAATATTCTAAACCATTGAATAATAACCCATAATCATCCACAACTGGTTTAATAGACTTGGTTAAAGTAGGGTCAGGATTTGAAAAATAACGTTTTATATCATCAAGAGATTTTATAATAAATTCATTTTCTGGGACATTTTGTATAGCAGGAGGTGGAACATTTTGTATAGCAGGAATATTTTCTTGTTGTTTTAATAGAGGTTTAAATAAAGTTGATAAACTCTCCTCCATTCCCATTTGCGATAATCTTCTATCTTCAATTTTAGATTTTAATTTATCTTTAGTTTTAATGTATTCTTTATTTCTCTTTAATATTTTATTCCAATCAGTCATTTTTAATTGCAAATATTTGTCATAACTTTTTGTCCAGCTGGTTTTCTTGTATTTACAAAGATATATCCATGGTCGTCAGGATTGTTCCATTGTCTTCTACAAAGTTTTTTAAATTCATCTTTCTCCATACCATGAATTATTGATTGAAGTATTTGAGATAGATCTTTATCGTTTAATTCAAACAAAATAAAACAATTAGCGTTCTTTCTAATAAACATTGCGTCCATTCCATAAAATGATTGAGATTGGTATATACAATGACAATTGTGATGCCTTCCTTTAGTAAAGAATTCTTGTTGAACTGTTTGGTTTGATTGTGCTACACAGTCATCGAAAATGATCAGGTTTTTCCTTTTCTTGTCAATATTAGACAAATCTAAATCATTCACATTCTTGGTTAGTACAACTTGAATATCAGTTGGTGTTAATGATGGGTTGTTTTCTTTCATACAATAACTTATAAATTCTTTAATAGTTTTATCATTTTGAAGATCTTCATTCTGTTCATAAATTCGAAATATTTGCTGTATATCATCTTTTTGTAAATATTCTAAGGCTTTCAGAAATTGATAATATAATTGATCTGGAGTTGATGTATAAATGTAAAGGGAATTAAAATCTAATAATTTGGGTGTTGTTAACATCTTAAATAAGAGGTGAGTTTTTCCTGATCCTGATTGACCAACAATACACATTAACATTGGATTTTGTGGAAACCTATCTGAATGTTTAAATTTTGTAGCCATTTTTTTAATGAGGATTTAATACAATACCGTCTCCTTTGTATTTCGAAAGATACAAACCATCACCACTGCGAATGTGATTAAGTGTTAATCCCTCTCCTTCTTTTTTAATCTCAGTCTCTCCCGTATCGATTAGATCAATCAATTTAGACAAACCTTCTTTTACTGTTTTCTTGGTTGCGTGATTGAATTGTTTAACACTGGCTAAGATATCCTTGATTCCCGAACCTTTGGCTAATTTTTCCATTTCTAAATCATGTCTACGTTTTTCTCTGATTTCAGCTTCTTCGGCTTTTTTCTTATTTACCGCTGACGCTATACGACTAGCTCCACCGGCAACAGCACCTGCACCTGCTTATCCTCCGAAAATTAATGGGAGAAGAAATAGAAACCCACCTTCTTTAGCTTGCTTGTCTATTTCATTATAATTAATATTGTCCAGTACTTTATGATGTTTTAGTTTGTTAATAGTTGATTGTGAAATATGTATCTTTATACCATTATAACTAATTGTTTTCGGTTTCCCTTTTTCGATTGATTCTAATATTTTAGCGACTAAAACTTCTGGTTTCATTTTTAAAGATAGAATTTTTATTCTATTCTATTCATCTTTCTATCCATTATATTTATGATATGACGAGATTCCTCTAACAAGAGACAATACCCTACCATATCTCCTGCTGTTTTTTCAATGTATACAGACAACTGTACGCATGTTTTGAACAAATCTTCTTTATGAGCAGAGAGATCAAAACAAAATATAGGATAATTTAAAATAAAATCGAAATGATTAAACTGTGGTACATTTTCAAATAATTCGCTCATGAGCTTATAGTTTCTATACAACTCATTAAAGTCCTTGGTGTCGGGAATAATTTTTAAGGGTTGATTTGGATAATTTTCATTGTTTAATCTTACTTTAACCCTTTTTATTTTAGGATCTCCAAAGTTGTCACCAGTTACTTTAAAAAGGTTGTTGTTGTTCGTTTGTGAATCTGGAAGATTTTTGAAACCAAGTATTAAATATCTCGCTGGTTTTGTTGTATTTGTCACTTGCCATGTGAAATTCTCCCCTGTGATTGTTATCGATCAAATCGTATTTCTTCTTAAAAATGCTATTTCAATATCGTTTTTTAAACTACTAAGAAGTCTTGTTTCTACTTCGATTGTTGGGGTTATTACCGGCACGTATAATTGGATATCGCTTATTTCTAATTTAGCATTTGAATTGTTTTCTCCAAAAAATATTCTATCGTTATTTATTAATCTTTGAAGATGGATTTTGTAGGGTAGACCAATATAAACTTTCCTGTGCTCAAGTAGTCCAAAGAGGGGATATAAATTCCAGTTTATGTACAAATCCCAGCTATTTCTGTCAATAGGTTTATTGTAAAATACGACCCTCTGTTTATAACCTTCATTATTTTGAAATTTGGTTATATTGATCAAATTGTTAACACTAGCTCTAACTGCCGCCAAGTTGGCGTCTGCTTGTAAATTATCTTCTTGAGATTGTATTTCCCCATCTCCCGTGTCTGGCATCCAACCCGATGCCGTTGTATAATTTTTTGGATACAAAAGAGTTTTAAGCATTGTGTCAAACTCACCTGGGTGTTTGATTGTTTCAATTATATTTGAACCGGCTTCTAAAACCATTTCGCTAAATAAAGAGGGGAAGAAATTGTTCTCCAGTGTTACCATCTGCTGGGGAAAACGATTTTGATTGGGGGCACCATCACTTATTTTGAAATCACAGCGGAAGTAAGCATCGGAAAGAAGTAACCAATTGGACAACGAATTGATTTCAAGTGTGACCCTACCTCCGTCATTAATCTGAGATTTGGACCCAACAGTTGGAGATATAATGATGTAGTCTTCTTTTTTATTATTGAATGTATATTCTATTGGTTCATAAAGTTGAAAGATCGGATCGAGTTTTGCCATTTTTAATAAGAGGATTTAGGCTTTATCCCAACACCTTAAATCCTTGGCCTTGTTTCGCTTTTTGTCTAAGTTCTCTTATTTTGCGCAATTCATCTAATTCATTTTTTTGTTGGAAAGATTTGCTAATTGAACTCGCTGCCTGCCCGACTGATGAAATCGCTTTTGCCCCCGAAGATATAAGGTCTTTGTTTCTAGTTACGAATGATGTAACCTTTGGTATAAGGGACATCAATCCAGAGAAGAAACCATCTCCAGTGTAATTGAACTTTTCCTTTTCATGCTTTAAAATCAATCCCATATTTTTAATTGAGTAGATTTGATAAAACAACAAAAGAATTTTATTATAAAATCAATACTGATAGTGATACCATGTAGAAATACATTCTATACATTCATAATCAATACAACATGGTTTTAAACACATTGATTATTATTAATAACTTCTCAATTGCGCATGATCGAAAAGCGTACTATCAGTACGGGTCCTTAGTTACCAGCTGTTTGTTATTTGGTTGCTATTCATAACATGTTACGTCAGTTGCGGATGTTGTTGTTCTATTCAACTGCGCATGATCGAAACCGCTCCTGTAGGACCGGTCCTTAGTTACCAACTGTTTGTTATGTTGTTAGGTAATTTTCTAGAACTTTTATTGATCGTTCAATCATCTATGGAATATTTGCCACGTAACCTGAAAATATAAAATGGAATATATTTTACTAAATATTTTACACACTCGCCTTTCTAACAGAATTTTGAACTGTTTTTGATAAGTCTCATAAATAATTTCAAATCACATTAATTTCCAAAACGTTAAAATCATTGTAAACATTGTTCTATGTCTGGAATCATTACTAGTAATTTGAGAATTGACAAACTTACGAAATTTTGATATAATTACACCGTTAATATTAAATAAAGCTATTACATACCTGGATTGGATAATAGTCAAATATAATAACGTTAATCTCTTGTCCAAAGAATATTAAAACGAGAGTAATATTGAAACTAAACTGTATACAACCGAGACAGACTTGAAATGAATTGACTGAGAATACAACGCAATTCAGAACAAAGAAAGTATTGATCGATATCAACTCCATGACTACACATACATGTTATGTTCTCAGTTCTCATTTATTAACTGATTTTCATCTAGTCGTAAATCTAACCTTGTAATTATGACCTGGAAGATGTTTCTCACCTTTATATTTAGCCCATGGAAAACCAGGAAGTTTAGTTAGAGATTTTTGAATGTCCCCTGATCCGAAATAGGTTTTAGGGGAATGAATGTTTATAAAAGACATTTTTTTGGTCTATTTATTGTAAGAAGTCATAGAGTATTTAGATATCCGGTAGACCGGAGTGGAGCATAGCGAAATGGCGGGATGTCGGATATCTAAATACTCTAATACTACTCTAATACTTTTCGAAGGTTGCTTTTTCTGTGCTTCATGCTCATGTGCTGGCAGCTAAGGAGACTAATTCTCCGTGTATTTTCTCCCCGATGATGGATGAAATCGCTCTTAGACAACACATTGAATGGGATGGAAAGAAATATCATGGGTTTGTCGATATGGGTACACAATTAGACGACGATAGTTTACCTGTAGCTAGAGAAGCTTTAGTTTTTATGGTTGTGTCATTGAACAGTAATTGCAAACTGCCTATCGCATATTTCTTAATCAATGGCTTATAGTCCAGTCATGCTAGCGTTTGAGGTGGAACAAATTGCAACAGAAATAATTTTTAAATTTTCAATTGTATTTACTCATTTTTAAGTAACATATCCAAAATCGGACAAAATCGGACATTGGGAACCTAGTTTAATCGAAATTATAAGATACCCCTCTTTCAATATTTATCACGTTATTGGCGCATCGTACTTTATGACGTCTTTGTAAAGGGCGATAAATCAAATTCCTAGATTATGACGTCGTCAAGGACGCTACTTCATGTAAGCTCTACGCTTTCAAATATTCAGGAGAATTGGGTGATATTTATTAGCACTTAAACATCTTGAAGACAAGCTTATGAAGATATATATAAAATGGGCATTTGAAGTAATTTGCCTGTTGAAAGACAATTTTTAGTTATAAAAAAACGCAAATTGCAACTGGTCGGCAACTACTGGACCAGACGTCTTTGAATTATGAGTAGGCCTATGACGTTATTTCGTTCCATTTCCAGCTATTTTATTTCTGTGCAATTGAATTGACTTGATAATGAAGAATTATATATCTAGCAGCAATTCCCAGAATTGTCCAGAAAAGATTCCTTTGCCCTTTGCCTAAAGTAAACTGTGAAAGACCCATTCTTTTCGTTGTTAAAAAAGTACGGCAACACAAAGATAACATGACATAGTTTATTTCTTAATTTCTTTTCATATATATAATTTAAAATGGAGGAGAATATATGCGCCTTATGTCAAAACAATATTCATACTGAAGAACCATCAGTCCAGCTTCGCGAAAAGGGGGCTTGTACCATTAACACAGTTAGCGAAACCTTAGGAAATAGCATTTCAGTGACGGCGGGACATGTTGTGCATCAGAAATGCCGAAAAAATTATACAAATGAAAAGAGTATAAAGTGTTAAAACTATAATCTTTGAAAATATAACTATTTTAAACCCTGCCTTGCGATTTAAAGGATCATTTGATTTTAAGAACAATTGTCTGTTTTGTGGCGAATTCGCTAAATGTGAAAATAACGAGGCCTAGATGTTTATCCTGTGAGAACCCTTGACTTCCAAGTAAACATTAAACGCATATGTCATATGCTATTTATTCCCGAAAGTCTAAAAACTCTTTTAAACCACTTGTTCACGGAACGGAAGAAAGAAAGAAAGATAGCATCCATTGGACAGTCAATTATTCAAGCTACAAGACAAAGATCAATTATTGCTCCTCTTCAGATCGGTTTAGGGGTGCAAGTACATCATCACTTTGGTTCCAGATTTCTCATCGATCTTTTGTATAATCTAGGCTTCTGTTTTCCATACAATGAAATAAAGAAGTATGAACTAAATTCTGCAATGGTGCCAAGTTCGGACACGTCGGATGAGTCAGGTAGAAAATGTGTGCAGTTTGTAGCCGACAATGTTGATCACAATACGGTAACACTGGATGGCCATGATACATTTCATGGAATGGGTATCATAGCATACATTACCCCCTCCACTAAATCAAGAATTGTTGTACCAAGGGCCGGCGTTTCAATAAACGATGTAGTTTAATTGGCAAAACTTGACATCAAGTATTCATGAACACGAACTCCGGAGCTGATCTTAAATATCAAGAATATTTTTCTCCAACCACTGCATCTAATGAAACAAGCAAGGCTGCTGGGGTGTTAACCAGTTTTGTATGGCCACATAGATCTCCAAGTTAGTCATCCTTTTCCCATATTGTGCAAGCTGGAGAATATCCTGGTAAATCTTCCATAAAATTCCTACCAATTATATATATGTATCCAACAAATATTTCCTGTATATATTCGACAGTTTTTTATGTATCAAACCAAACAATATATGCTCCAAATACTATCCCGCATTTGCTGAGTGGAAAGGCCGTTTAAAGGGCGGTTCGTGGTCATTTTCTAGTATATACCGCATTAGTACATTTGATAAACGCTGACATATATGTAAAATGAAACAGATTTAAATGTTTTACCAGAAAAGGCTACCTCTAAAAAAAACTGTGGCGTTTGAAAATGCTAATGATCTATACGATGATCTTATTAACGGTAAACAGCTTCTGTCTCAACTTACCAAAAGATGAAGACAATTTTATACGAGATGACAGAATTTCGACTGACAAGGAAAACAAATAGGACAGCTCAACTTTGGTTTCAATACATGGATATGGTGGATCTTTTGCGTATGTTTATCACTGCCGAAAGAACGGGTAATTGGAGTCTTCACCTCAATTCTCTGTCATCAATGTTACCATACCTTGTTGCTAGCAGGCACAATCAGTACACCAAACATGCACATATATATTTACAGCAAATGAATAAACTTGAAACGGACCATCCAGACGTTGATGCATTGTTTAAAGATGGGTTTCATGTAGTTAGACGTACAAACCAATTCTGGGCGGGGATTTCAACTGATTTAGCGATTGAGCAAGTTTTAATGCGTATTTAAAGACAAATGGTGGTTTGACCCGTGGTCGAGTATGTCTGAGAACCAAAGAGCTGTGTGGCTACTGTCGATGCCTCAGTGTGCCGAAATGAACATTGCAATGCACACCTTCGCCAATATTGCTTTTGAGACCATTTTTCAACACAAGGAGACTGGTGCATCACGTCAGAATAGAGATGTGGCAGATGTTGGAAACTGGTAGATTTTCTTACGGAACGCAATCCCTTTATATTGTCGAACCCACTTCGAAACATTGAGACTGGAACAACAAGTGACGAACATGTTAATGCTGATAGATCCTTAGAAGTTGGTACTGTTATTCTTAAATCAATGATTGGTCAATGTGTAGACGATTTTGTCTTTAAAAGGAAATCCCAAATAAAATCCATGAGCTCAAAATCAAATTTAAGAATCAAGAATGAAGAGATACAAGTCGATCCACAACTTCTATTCCAGAGACTAATTGCAGCTGCAAATAACATTTTACTAGATACAACTCTTTGAGTTTGAATTTAGTAATGTTCCATCTTCTTTATTTGAATCCTCTGGAATACTGCAACTTGCACAAAAATCGTCTCTTCTAGATGCAATTTTGTCATCCTTTGAATGCTTTGCTGATGAAAATAGTTCTGACAATGACAGCACCTGTTTCATTATTGACGGTGGGTCATTACTCCATCGAATACCATGGACGAAAGGTTCCACGTACACCGAGATTTTCCAATCATATGTACAATATTTGACTAAGAGATATTCAAACTGCATAGTTGTTTTTGATGGTTACAATTCTGGCCCTACAACAAAAGACCACACACATCGTAGAAGATCTAAAGGAATTGGTGCTACCGTAGATATCCAAGACCATTTGATAATTCGATCGGAAAAGGAACTTTTTTTGTCAAATGAAATCAACAAAGATAATTTCATTTTGCAACTGTGCGTTAAATTAGATGTATGTGGAATAAAAACAGTCAAATCTGATGCTGACCTTTTGATTGCCAGAACAGCTATTGAATCAGCTAAAACTAACATCACTTTCGTTATTGGTGAAGATACCGATCTAGTTGTCCTTCTGCTTCATCATTCTGACATCCATTCCAAACCTATCATCTTTAAATCTGATATTCACAAAACGCGTGCTTCTTTATATATATATATATATATATATATGGGATATTTTGAAGACGAAGGCTGCACTTGGTCCAGATTTATCAAGGTGTATTCTATTTCTTCATGCCTTTACTAGATGTGACACAGTTTCGAGGGTTTTTGGAATCGGAAAGGGTTTGCTTTAAAAAAATTAATAAGAAAACCTGAACAGAGAGAATGTGCTAATACCTTTATGTCGTCTACATCTACAAAAGCAACAGATTGAAAATTCTGGTGTATTGGCTATGGTGATTCTGTATCGGGGGTCTGTAACGGACAATTTGAATTACTTAAGTTATAAAAAGTTATAAAAGCAGCTCCAGAACAACTATTGAACATAATACGATGTAACTGTAAGACAGACTATGATAACAAACGGTGCTCCTTTAGATCACATGGATTAAATTGTTCAACTGCATGTGGTGGATGTCGCGGACAGGGCTGTACAAATGCAATGCATGAGTATCCTACCAATGATACTGATGGTAATTTTGAAAATGAACATTAAAGAATATTGACACTGTACATATGTTTCAAATGAATTTTTTTTCGATGAATGTAAACATTTACCTTGGTCTATAGAAGATACATTGCTATGAATTAACTCTCCATGGTAATCATTTTAAGTTGAATCAGTTTTCAGTCAAACTTACAAGCCCCTTTCTCGTAAATTTTTGTCAAAAATCGACAGTTTACCTAACAATCTTTTGCGAGTGACCCTTTGAATTAATCGACTTCGATTTATTTCATCAAAAGAAACGTTTCAAAAAGCTCGTCCGTTAGCAATTCCAATTTTCCTCAGATTTTGATTCAAACTGGCCATACTATCCCATAATTAATCTCGTTTTATTGAGATTATTGGTTGAATTCAACGTTGGAGTTTATTCAATTCAGTTAATTTATGAAAAACGCATATTATTCACAATTGGTCAAAAAGCCGTTAAATTTCAATTCTCGACAGATTTTTATCTAAAATCGGATATTTTAACCCAAAATAATCCCGTTATATTAAGATTTATTAGTTGAAATGAACCTTTTAGTTAATCCTCCTGGGATAATTTCATCAAAAAATGCATCATTTTAGATTTTGATCGATAAATAGGCGTATGTCGTTAAAATCCCACTTTTCGACAGATTTTGAATTAAATTGATTATTTTACCCCAAAAAATTCATATTTCCCATCGCCAGAATGTGTCCGATTTTTTATATGTTAGACACACAGTAATGTTAAACTAAATCCCACCAAAAGCATTTCTGTTGCAATTTGTTCCAGGTTCTGTGCGATTCCAGCTTAGAATGACTGGACTATTAGGTGCAGAAGAACGTAAGAATTTAGTGAACACGTGCTTAAGAAAGCTACATGAAATCGGCGTGATAGTGCATTCTTTAACTCATCATGGATGTTCTGCAAATATCTCGATGCTCAAGTCCCTTGGATGTTCATTTGAAATCAATAACATCAGGTCGTGTTTTCCACACCCTGAAACTGAAGAAAATGTTAATGTTTTCTTAGACCCATGCCACATGCTTAAATTGGTACGTAATACTTTGGCTGATAAAGGTTCCTTGTATGTTGGGTGTAATGCAATTATGTGGGATTTTATAGCATCTCTTCATAAGCTACAAGATAGGGAAAGCCTTCATTTGGGAAATAAACTTAGAGCAGCACACATTGCTTGGTATAAGAAAAAATGAACGTCCGCCTGGCTGCACAGTCTCTGTCAGATATACGCAACTTCATTGCAATTTTGTAAGAATGAGAATTTTCCTGAGTTTTCAGGATGTGATGAAACAATTAAGTTCATTATTATTTTTAATAACCTGTTTGACATTCTAAATTCTCGAAATTTCAAATCCTTTGGATGGAAACGGCCCTTCCATGAGAAAACATTTGTAGAATATACTGAATTTTTAAATAATGTTAGGAAATATATACTATCACATAAGCAATCTCGTAATGGTTTGTCAATTTTCGAAGTATTGATAGTATACTTAATTTGTATAAGAATCTTGTTCTTTCCAATCGATTTAATTTAACATTCTTGCTTACATATAAGATCAGTCAGGATCATATTGAGTTATTCTTTGGTAAAGTAAGAAGCATGGGTGGTTGCAACAATAACTGCAAGACAATTTCAATCCTCATACAAAAAATATCTTATTCAAAATGAGATTCAGGAAGTGACTAATGGTAATTGTTTACCTATTGAATCAATACATGTACTAACAGTTTCCAGTAGTAAAATTATTACTAACGACAATATGAACATTGATGCACCCTCTGTCGTTGAAATAAATTCTACTGTCAGTCGTAGCCGACTCATTGAAGGCAATCAAATTAGCCATGATCATGATTACGTCTGCATACCTGATGCAACACATATCAATGTGTTCAAAAAAAATTGTTGTTTACATTGCCGGTTTTGTTGTGTTTAAATTGCAGAATTCTCTGCACTGTGAAACTTGGTTTCTATTGGTGCTCTAATAATATTTCTGAAATGCATTCTCTAATTAATTTGAAAAGTAAGGGGTATCTTATACGACCTTCAAATGATGTCATCCAAGTATGTCTTTTGTGTAATAATAATAATAATAATAATAAACTCTTTATTTTACATGGGTCAGAATTAGGCCCAATACACAAGGACATGGTCCTGTCTCACATTCAGCCCATGGGGCAATACATTGGAAAAAAAAAAAAAAAAAAAAAAAAAAAGAAAGAAAGAAAAAAAGAAAATAAATTCGAAAATACGTAATATCTCAATATACAATTCGTCTGAAATACTAAAAATACAAAGTTATTTCGGCAGTACGTCTCTAAAAGCGAGGAATTCAGTATGACAATATCAAAAATTAGTGCTCTCAAGTCCTTTATTTCTAAAAATGTATTTCAGTCTCTTTCTTCCCACATGACTGACACAGAACCATTAAGTAATCATCTGGTATTATTGATAAAGTCTATCGCAGAAAAATTTCTGCAAGTAAGATATTACTATGCTGGGAAGAAGTATACCTCATTTTTAAGAACACAAATAAAAAGTCAAAGTCGCCAAATTCATAATAAACTAGTATTCTCTGGGCAGTGAGATTTTATTTGTAGCTAAGATTATCGCTTATGCTTGTTAAAGATGCATTTTCTTGTTCTTGCCAATTGATTAATTAGTGTTTGTAATATTTTATCCAAGTATTCATAATTTAGTAAACCTTATGTGGGCGCAGAAAGGCCCGTTTCAGTCTTACAGGCATCGTCGTGTTTTATAAGTTCTGGTAGATAGTCATGAATTTTCCCCTTTAATTAGGCTGATATAACGAGTTAAACATGCCAGCTTTCGATTTTGATTAACGGTTCAATAATGAAATATATACATATACACATTTTTCTTTCTTGTTTTTGCTCTATCAGCTTTATTTTGTTATTATATTGTATGTAATGTTGAAATATATAAGACAGATATATTGGAGTTTTTGCTTTTGTCAAACAATGGAAATAATATAGCCATAGTTAATACATAGATTTGTTCAAAAGACGTATATATATGTTAAGATTAGTTACTATAATTCCATCCAAGTTTTATGCTTAGTAGTCGAAATCTATTAATTTTAATATAGTATTTATTATATAGCCTATGCAGGCCTATGTGCGTGCGCGTGTATGTGTGTATGCATTCTATAGCATATTCTGACAGAGTGTGTATGCATATTTGTAGGCCTATTCATCATTTTATAACTTGATGATATAAATAAAAATACTTATATTACAGTTATAATGCCTGTTATCATTTAAAAGATAACCAAATAGCCAAAATTGCGCAAAATTCGGTTAAAAGGCCCTGCTTCCGTTAGAAACTGTTCTGTCTTGATATTAATGTCCACGGAGCAGTCCATTAAAATCAGCTTATTTAATTCCCCTATTTATTTGAAAAAAAAGCGTACAAAAATGCCAAATTGTGCGCTTATATAAGCCAGAAATAGATTGCGTTACGCTTTGTTGTTACCAAAGCAGGGTCATACCAATATGGCGGATAGGCTCCCCCTACTGGCGTCATTTCTCTGTACAGCAAAATGACGTCATGCCGTCTCCAGTTAATATAACCCAATGACGTCTATTATAAACTAGACCGCGTGACGTAGGGCTCTAGCATTGGACGTCATGGTCATTCACTCTACACTTCCGGTATGGGCAAAAAGAAACTAGGTCATGATTGTTCATAACGTAAACAAAGCGCGGTCTTCTGACACATTGTTATTTTTTCGACTGAACATTTACGTAAAGGAAATTTTTCAGACTTAACTAAAAAAAAAAAACGTTCTAAAATTCATGATTTTTTATTTTGTTAAGTTTTTTTAGGGTATAAGTCGAGATGAAATTTAGCTGTAGCCAAATAAAACTGTGCCTAAATGATGACGTACGTGTGCTTATCAGTTATCGACAGTGAACCAGTTTTATTAAATTTTTCCCCCGATTTTAAAATAAAGAAAAAACTTCGTCACCCTGTAATTTGGAATGATTCCCAGTGGCGTAACTAGACTTTTTGCAGGGAGGGGGGGGGGCTTCAAAGACCATATAAGTGCCTTGTTAGCGGCATATCCCCACTTAATTGCTGGGACGGGGAAATGGCTGAGGAGGGGTTTTTCCCCATCGGAAGCTGGAATGTATTTATTCAATGCAAACAATCAAGCAATCATGTATTATTTAGGGATAGTTTATATTGTCACCGGTTGTACACATGCACCCATTCCACAGGGCCGTCGGAACCGTTTCGAAACTATGATTTAGTTAAGTAATTAGAATAATAAATCATTGACAAAACAAAACAAATTTTAAGGTTACATTTTAGTTTTATTGTTGGCAATAACCATAGAATCAACAAAAATAATTCCATATTATTAATTTAGAATCCTATATAATTATTATTCATTATTCAATTTGTTGAATATATCGTGTCTGGTGTTGAATTGGGTTTTTTCATCACTGATCATATTACACAATATGTTCAAAAATTACAATAATTCCACAGGTGTTAAATAAAAAGATAATAATATATCTTTTATTTCTTTACAATAATCAGATGAGCATAAACACTATTTCGATCCCTCCCATGGATCTCATCAGGCGGTGATAGTATTAAAGTCAGTTTTCACTAACTATTAATTCTATAGATTTCCCCGCTATAGTGTTTTTTTGTTTTGTTTTTTTTTTGTTTTTTTTTTCTTTTTTTCCTTTTTTTTTTCTTTTTCCTTGTTTTTCTTGTGAAACACTATTTTTTTTTTCTTGTGAAACACTTTTTTTTTTCTTCTCAAAGTTTGAAATATGCTTTCATTACAATGACATTATGAACTAATTAAAACTTTCAAAAACTTATCTCCAATTGAAATGTACAATATGTTGCTTAACACTACATGAAATTGAAATAAGATCAATTTACAAATATTTTAATTACTAAATTATCTATGTTCCTTGACAATAAGGTTACCTCTGAATACTTAAGAGAAATTAAGGGATGACAAAGGCAAATGCAGACTAAACATCTCATTCATGATTAGGAAATCAAAAAGCTGGCTTATTTGATTATATCATATGAAGGCCAGTACAATGTTCAATAAGAGATTCAGTTACAAAACCTCATATCAGTACAATAAATGACAGATTTTAATTGACAAAACCTTAGGTCTTAAATTTCAGTGGTGACATGACCCTTAAATACAAAACCACATTACAGCATTTAGAATATCCAATTTTAATAGGAGACTGAAAAGCTTTAAAAATGAAAATTTGAAATTTAGGTTTTCTATTTACTTAAATAACATAGTAACTATATACCGGTATGCATCATTTTTACCCTTAGATTCTAACATCAAATCTTATCAATAGATTTGCCACAAACATATTTCAAACTAAACTTTTACAATAAGTTTACTCAAAGACTTATTTAAACGTTATTAAAAACAGTTTTCTTTTCTGATACATCTGCAATATAGTACTTATTGATGCATAAATAGTACTTTTTTAGTTGATGAATGGCGAATACTTTGGCCTGCTAAATCCAAATTACTTAAATTTATAGTGTGGTATCTCCTTAATCTAATGAATTCCTTACAGATTAACTGCTTTAAAATGTAATCACGAGTATTAACTCCCCATGATGTATCAATGAAATGTTGATGAAGCTCTTGAAATATATTTGTAGGCAAATCAGAAATCAGATTAATAATAGATATTTGCTCCCATTGTGTAGGTTTTGCATTTTTAATGTCAATAGTTGATCTTAATGTTATTTCACACTGTCTTACTATCTTAATAACATCTGAAGGAAATACCAAACCTCCATTGTTCTTTAATACCAGCAATGATACAGATGAAGTGGAGCTTTGAACAGAAGAAGGTTTGATTAAAGCTAAAGAACAAAGAACAATCAGTACAAGAGAGTTTAATTGCAACTTTACGTACAACCCAACCAGCAACATATTCTAATACACCTTCAACAAAGGGACTGAGAGAGATTTCAGATTTGCTATAAAAATGATCGTTTAATGCAGTTTCAAAAGTAATTACTGGTTTGGAAGTATCATCTTCCTTGGAATTTACAATGCTCAAGAAAGTGGTTTGGTCTTGTGGCTTACAATTACCACTTGAAGATCCAGTAATATTAAATCCAGCATGACTAAGAATTGCTCTATAAGCTGCTCTAAACTGAAGTGCGGAAGGATTGTTATTCCAGCCACCACGTTGTCTAATAGCTGAAAACAATGCCTCCAAATGATCTTGTGACAGTTTGTATGTCAATAAATATCTAAGGTTTGGGGTAGGTTGCAATAAAAACTTCTCTGGCATGTTCAAAAGACTTGAAATGTTAAAAATGAATCCAATCACACACTGCTTTCGTCTACCAGCGATTATTTTCTTTTTGGTCATATCAGTCATTTCAGTTAAAACCTGTTTAGTTTCTTATAGGAAAGATTTAATCATTTGAAAATTAGAAGGTCTGATTGGACTTTTATAACCTTTGGCAATGGGAGAGCGACTATTAAAAATATCAAATAATCGATCCACCATTGACACAAACTTGGCAGTACCAGAAACATCCTGAAATTGATCATCACCCAAATCCTTCAAATACAGTAATGCAGATGCCACAGATGCACTTAAAGTTTGTGCAGCTAAACGAACATTCATTTTTTGATTTTGAAAGTTAATGTGCCTATTAGTTAATTTGTTTGCAGCATGTAGCCCTTCCCTAACCTGTAATTGTTGCAAATTAACTAAATCTTGCCACTTAACAAGCCCAAAAGTTGTATTGAATTCTCTGAAAGCATGTAAAGCGCCTCGTAAATTTTTCAAAAGGTGACATACATCAAATAAAAACATAAATTACAAGAGAATTGTTACTGGGGTGCTTGAAGTGACTGATGATATTTGTGACATCCAAAGAGCATCCAAGTAATGAAACCATTTTCTGATTTGTAGTATGCCCATCCATGACCAATGCTGTAACAGTAATGGTAGCTCCATACAAAGCTTCTACGCAAGATATTAATAACTCCATCTGTACTTGAGCTGAAATGCCGTTAATTAAGAAATATGCAACAGGAACTTTCCAGTGCTTTTGAAGTCCTACTGCCAAAATAATTATAACCTCAGTAGCTTCCTCAACATTCTCCTGACTTCCTATACCTAGGTCAACAAAACCAACCATCTCTTGATATTTAGGATCCCAGTCTAGATGCTTTCTAATAGACATACCATCAATCATAAGAGTACATCTGCTGTAGTTGACTGGATCACTGGATGCTTTTTCTTTTAGCATTTCTATGACTTGGGAAGATAGACCAGGTCTGGAATCAACATTACTTTGCCATCTGAAAATAAAAGAATAAGTGAAAATAGAAATTAATAATTTTCTTTTTTTATGGTACAGAATGGTTACCAAGTGATCCTATCATAATCCCTGGTTACCGTCTAATCAAGAAAAAATTTGTTCTGCTCATTTCAAACCAAGTGATTTCTTGTTTTCAAAACACGCCCATCACAAATTGTTAACACCAACTGCAGTACCAAGTATTTTTTCATGGAACGCTGATGAAAACAAGGTAGGCATAAGATTTAAGTGTACATAATAGATCTAAATATTTTTCAAATTTTGCAGTAAATTTATTGAATATCAGATAATAAATCGTCCTCGTATACCATAGTTAATTGTGTTAGTATATCCTTTCATATTGAGGTATTCGAAAATCATAGCATTTAATTTATAAATATTAAAGGGACACGTTCACAATTGTGTTCAGACATTTCTCTGCTGGTCTCAAACACATGAAAATTTTAGCTTAGTAAATCAAATATAGTCTACATGACTAACAATTAAATTTGAGCCTTTTCTCCGTGTGTATCCATAATTATCCATGTTTGAAATATAAGAAAATTCGAGTCGTAATTTTCTGGCCCTTGACAACCATTGATGTGTCCAGCACGGAAAAAGAGGTCGAAAATTTTAGTTTGAGGTATTTTTAAAGGAATTTTGTGATTTTCTTATAGTCTTATGATTCCACAGACTGTTAACACACATTAAACGCCCAAATAATCCCCCCAAATAGTGAACGATCTAACCGTAAACTTATTTATTAGTGATATATTTGTTTTATTTATTTTGTCGCGTCAAAACTTTTCCATATCTTTTCCAGGTTCCTTGTAGTATTACATCTACCTCAAAAAAAAGCCAGTGATCCTCTTTTTGAAAGCATCTTACCGCCTACATCTTCGCAACTATCCATCAAAGAACCAAGTGATCATAGTTATTTTCTTAAACCATCAACACTTAAGCGTAAATATGAAGAGGTTTTGTCTGAATTGGTATCAACTAAGCAAGATCTTCATAATTCTAAAAGACGAGAAAAACGAGCTCATCATTCTCTCAAAGTGGTTCTGGATGATTTGAAAGAAACCAGAAAGATTAATGAAGCAACTTCTGAAATGTTGAACAGCTATGCTGGTAAGTTTTTGATGAATTGGTTTTTGTCATCCTGAGTTTATTTGCTGTAAAATTTTATCAGATGTCAGATTGTTAAGAATTTAAAGTCTGATGAATTGGGAGAAGAAAAATTTGCTTCTTCATCCAACAATTTTCAGCTTACAGTGAATGGCATGTTAAAAAACTGAAGTGTTTTATACATACATGTCAGTTTGTGCCACAAATATATTTTAAGCCAAAAGTATGCATTTTACTTAAAACCAATTTTTAAATAAAAGCAATCATTTTAAAAGTCTTGATTTAAGGGTGGTAGTGGAATAATCAATTGATTCATATTTTTAGATATACCAGTTGATCTTTTCAAGAAACCGTCCAGCAGCCATTCCACAGAACAACGCCAATTTTCTACAACGTTGTATTATTATGGCCCAAGAGCATACAGTTTTTTGAGGGAGAAGCTCAATCTTCCACACACAGCCACAATAAGAAGGTAATTAAGTCAGTATTTATCTATGGTTTACTTGTTCTTGTTTAATATTTGAACTTATAAATATAGTATTTGTTAAAACCAGAGGAGAAATCGTAAGTCGAGTCAAATGTGGATTGTGAGTGTGATAGAGACCTGATAGGAAAAGATAAAGGCTGTGACCTCTGGTTGTAGATTGTTTTTTGTTAATTTTGTTTGTTTTTTGTTTTTGTTTTTTTTATTCATATTGTATGTTGTTTTCAGTTATGGTTGTTATATTTTGAAGTTGATAGTTATTTCTTGTTAGATGAATCAGAAAGTTTAGGTTAGTATAATCTACAAGAAATTGAAAAAGAAAACGTGGAGTAATTTTTATTTTGGGGATAAAGGTAATCGGCGATATTATGACTCATAATGACTGTAATGTAGTAATGTAATTAAGTAATGTTTCTTAATGACCACATTTGATTCTTGTAGGCCTTACAATACAACTACATGTATGAGCCAATGCTATCTTCAATATTTTAAATTGATTGGTGGTTTTGTTGACCTAGGTATAGGAAGTCAGGAGAATGTTGAGGAAGCTACTGAGGTTATAGTTATTTTGGCAGTAGGACTTCAAAAGCACTGGAAAGTTCCTGTTGCATATTTCTTAATTAACGGCATTTCAGCTCAAGTACAGATGGAGTTATTAATATCTTGCGTAGAAGCTTTGTATGAAGCTACCATTACTGTTACAGCGTTGGTCATGGATGGGCATACTACAAATCAGAAAATGGTTCCATTACTTGGAAGCTCTTTGGATGTCACAAATATCATCAGTCACTTCAAGCACCCCAGTAACAATTCTCTTGTAATTTATGTATTTTTTGATGTATGTCACCTTTTGAAAAATTTACGAGGCGCTTTACATGCTTTCAGATAATTCAATACAACTTTTGGGCTTGTTAAGTGGCAAGATTTAGTTAATTTGCAACAATTACAGGTTAGGGAAGGGCTACATGGTGCAAACAAATTAACTAATAGGCACATTAACTTTCAAAATCAAAAAATGAATGTTCGTTTAGCTGCACAAACTTTAAGTGCATCTGTGGCATTTGGGTGATGATCAATTTCAGGATGTTTCTGGTACTGCCAAGTCGCTCTCCCATTGCCAAAGGTTATAAAAGTCCAATCAGACCTTCTAATTTTCAAATGATTAAATCTTTCCTATTAGAAACTAAACAGGTTTTAACTGAAATGACTGATATGACCAAAAAGAAAATAATCGCTGGTAGACGAAAGCAGTGTGTGATTGGATTCATTTTTAACATTTCAAGTCTTTTGAACATGTCAGAGAAGTTCTATTTTCACTTATTCTTTTATTTTCAGATGGCAAAGTAATGTTGATTCCAGACCTGGTCTATCTTCCCAAGTCATAGAAATGCTAAAAGAAAAAGCATCCAGTGATCCAGTCAACTACAGCAGATGTACTCTTATGATTGATGGTATGTCTATTAGAAAGCATCTAGACTGGGATCGTAAATATCATGAGATGGTTGGTTTTGTTGACCTAGGTATAATGGAAGTCAGGAGAATGTTGAGGAAGCTACTGAGGTTATAGTTATTTTGGCAGTAGGACTTCAAAAGCACTGGAAAGTTCCTGTTGCATATTTCTTAATTAACGGCATTTCAGCTCAAGTACAGATGGAGTTATTAATATCTTGCGTAGAAGCTTTGTATGAAGCTACCATTACTGTTACAGCGTTGGTCATGGATGGGCATACTACAAATCAGAAAATGGTTCCATTACTTGGAAGCTCTTTGGATGTCACAAATATCATCAGTCACTTCAAGCACCCCAGTAACAATTCTCTTGTAATTTATGTATTTTTTGATGTATGTCACCTTTTGAAAAATTTACGAGGCGCTTTACATGCTTTCAGAGAATTCAATACAACTTTTGGGCTTGTTAAGTGGCAAGATTTAGTTAATTTGCAACAATTACAGGTTAGGGAAGGGCTACATGGTGCAAACAAATTAACTAATAGGCACATTAACTTTCAAAATAAAAAAATGAATGTTCGTTTAGCTGCACAAACTTTAAGTGCATCTGTGGCATCTGCATTACTGTATTTGAAGGATTTGGGTGATGATCAATTTCAGGATGTTTCTGGTACTGCCAAGTCGCTCTCCCATTGCCAAAGGTTATACAAGTCCAATCAGACCTTCTAATTTTCAAATGATTAAATCTTTCCTATTACAAAACTAAACAGGTTTTAACTGAAATGACTGATATGACCAAAAAGAAAATAATCGCTGGTAGACGAAAGCAGTGTGTGATTGGATTCATTTTTAACATTTCAAGTCTTTTGAACATGTCAGAGAAGTTTTTATTGCAACCTACCCCAATCCTTAGATATTTATTGACATACAAACTGTCACAAGATCATTTGGAGACATTGTTTTCAGCTATAAGACAACGTGGTGGCTGGAATAACAATCCTTCCGCACTTCAGTTTAGAGCAGCTTATAGAGCAATTCTTAGTCATGCTGGACTTAATATTACTGGATCTTCAAGTGGTAATTGTAAGCCACAAGACCAAACCACTTTCTTGAGCATTGTAAATTCCAAGGAAGATGATACTTCCAAACCAGTAATTACTTTTGAAACTGCATTAAACGATCATTTTTATAGCAAATCTGAAATCTCTCTCAGTCCCTTTGTTGAAGGTGTATTAGAATATGTTGCTGGTTGGGTTGTACGTAAAGTTGCAATTAAACTCTCTTGTACTGATTGTTCTTTAGCTTTAATCAAACCTTCTTCTGTTCAAAGCTCCACTTCATCTGTATCATTGCTAGTATTAAAGAACAATGGAGGTTTGGTATTTCCTTCAGATGATGTTATTAAGATAGTAAGACAGTGTGAAATAACATTAAGATCAACTCTTGACATTAAAAATGCAAAACCTACACAATGGGAGCAAATATCTATTATTAATCTGATTTCTGATTTGCCTACAAATATATTTCAAGAGCTTCATCAACATTTCTTTGATACATCATGGGGAGTTCATACTCATGATTACATTTTAAAGCTGTTAATCTGTAAGGAATTCATTAGATTAAGGAGATACCACACTATAAATTTAAGTAATTTGGATTTAGCAGGCCAAAGTATTCGCCATTCATCAACTAAAAAAGTACTATTTATGCATCAATAAGTACTATATTGCAGATGTATCAGAAAAGAAAACTGTTTTTAATAACGTTTAAATAAGTCTTTGAGTAAACTTATTGTAAAAGTTTAGTTTGAAATATGTTTGTGGCAAATCTATTGATAAGATTTGATGTTAGAATCTAAGGGTAAAAATGATGCATACCGGTATATAGTTACTATGTTATTTAAGTAAATAGAAAACCTAAATTTCAAATTTTCATTTTTAAAGCTTTTCAGTCTCCTATTAAAATTGGATATTCTAAATGCTGTAATGTGGTTTTGTATTTAAGGGTCATGTCACCACTGAAATTTAAGACCTAAGATTTTGTCAATTAAAATCTGTCATTTATTGTACTGATATGAGGTTTTGTAACTGAATCTCTTATTGAACATTGTACTGGCCTTCATATGATATAATCAAATAAGCCAGCTTTTTGATTTCCTAATCATGAATGAGATGTTTAGTCTGCATTTGCCTTTGTCATCCCTTAATTTCTCTTAAGTATTCAGAGGTAACCTTATTGTCAAGGAACATTGATAATTTAGTAATTAAAATATTTGTAAATTGATCTTATTTCAATTCCATGTAGTGTTAAGCAACATATTGTACATTTCAATTGGAGATAAGTTTTTGAATGTTTTAATTAGTTCATAATGTCATTGTAATGAAAGCATATGTCAAACTTTGAGAAGAAAAAAAAATAGTGTTTCACAAGAAAAACAAGGAAAAAGAAAAGAAAAAAGGAAAAAAAAAACAAAAAAAACAAAACAAAAAAACACTATAGCGGGGAAATCTATAGAATTAGTAGTTAGTGAAAACTGACTTTAATACTATCACCGCCTGATGAGATCCATGGGAGGGATCGAAATAGTGTTTATGCTCATCTGTAAAGAAATAAAAGATATATTATTATCTTTTTATTTAACACCTGTGGAATTATTGTAATTTTTGAACATATTGTGTAATATGATCAGTGATGAAAAAACCCAATTCAACACCAGACACGATATATTCAACAAATTGAATAATGAATAATAATTATATAGGATTCTAAATTAATAATATGGAATTATTTTTGTTGATTCTATGGTTATTGCCAACAATAAAACTATAATGTAACCTTAAAATTTGTTTTGTTTTGTCAATGATTTATTATTCTAATTACTTAACTAAATCATAGTGGGCTTTGAAGCAGAGAATGGGAATTACCAGTGGTGTAACCAGCATATGAAACCCTTGCCTGAACACCTGAACCCCAATGCCAGCTGGGGTGACAGAACAGACCCCCCCCCCCCACCGTGGCCCACCCAGTTTCGAAACGGTTCCGACGGCTCTGTGGAATGGGTGCATGTGTACAACCGGTGACAATATAAACTATCCCTAAATAATACATGATTGCTTGATTGTTTGCATTGAATAAATACATTTCAGCTACCGATGGGGAAAAACCCCTCCTCAGCCATTTCCCCGTCCCAGCAATTAAGTGGGGATATGCCGCTAACAAGGCACTTATATGGTCTTTGAAGCCCCCCCCCCCCTGAAAAAAGTCTAGTTACGCCACTGGGAATCATTCCAAATTACGGGGTGACGAAGTTTTTTCTTTATTTTTAAATCGGGGGAAAAATGTAATAAAACTGGTTCACTGTCGATAACTGATAAGCACACGTACGTCATCATTTAGGCACAGTTTTATTTGGCTACAGCTAAATTTCATCTCGACTTATACCCTAAAAAATCTTAACAAAATAAAAAATCATGAATTTTAGAACGTTTTTTTTTTAGTTAAGTCTGAAAAATTTCTGTTACGTAAATGTTCAGTCGAAAAAATAACATTGTGGCAGAAGACCGCGCTTTGTTTACGTTATGAACAATCATGACCTAGTTTCTTTTTGCCCATACCGGAAGTGTAGAGTGAATGACCATGACGTCCAATGCTAGAGCCCTACGTCACGCAGTCTAGTTTATAATAGACGTCATTGATATAACCTCAATGACGTCTATAAATAACTAGACTGCGCGCATGTCCCAATGTTGTGGATTTTCACTCCATACTTTCGGTGGTGTCAAGAAACCAACAAGGTGAAGACTTGCAGCGCTGTCGGATGTACAAATCGGCATCAGTCTGAATCAGGCATAACCTTTCATAGGTAAGAAAAGCAATCGTTTATTCAACAATTTTTTGTTCGATTTGAATTAGTTCGAATATTCTTAGTTTCATCGGTTTTTACTGTTTTATTATGGTTTTACTAACTCAAGTCTCCAGTCGTCAAGTGAGTAAATTTCATCCCGAAGGTCATTTGAAGCTAGGCCTATTAAGCCTACTTTTGGTCTATTATATATAGAAATAGTAGAGCAAGTTGATAGATTTTTAGATTTTCAGCTGTCCACCTTCTCGTAACGAAATGGTTAAGCCACAACCTGGCAGTGATGATAATCAGAGAGGGACATTGACAATGACTGAATGACACCTTCCATTGGCAGGGATTGGCTCCAAACAAGAGACCTGTTTATTAAGTTTAATTTCAAATACATCCATGCTTATAAATTTTTGAGGCATATAAGCATATAGCTTCCATTTTATTGGTAGGCCCTTTGTAGTCTATAAACTGTAACACTGTTTTTGTGTAGTTTATATATTACCGGTATCAAATGTAGATCAAATTGAGTACATGTAGTTGAAATATAAACATTCAGATTACTGTTACGTTAGGCCCTATCTGTTTTCCAGGTTCCACAATTTTCGATTTGTTTCTCATTTTATAGGTTTGCAGATCTTTGAAGCTCTTAAAACGAAATGGTTACAAGCTGTTAAACGTTTACATCCAGACACCAAGAAGCCAACAAAGTTTGATTTTTTGTGCTCAGATCACTTCAAACCAGGAGATTTTTACAAATCGAAGCACAGGACGATGACACTTTTAAAGAAGGAGGTGGTTCCATCTGTTTTTAGTTGGAAAACTTGTCCAGAGGTATAATTATAAAACACATTGAATTATTAAATTGATAGAACTTATTCATATGCTAAATGAATATGATTATCAGTAGGTTTCACTTGATTTCACAAAAATCCATGATGGATAATTTTTGTAGCATATTATATAGCCTCTATATTATCTGTACTTTACAAACTATATATAGGGCCCTGTAACTGTCGTTTATGCAGTTAGGTCGAATTGGTTGGGCGATTTGACAAGTGGTCGATTAGTACAAATTGTTCTAGAACGGAGTAATTATTGTTTGTTTTATTATATATTTTCGTATTGAGAACAATAGTCCCTAATGATTATTACTTTTGTCTAGGATAATTATATTTATTAGTTTATGGGTTAGTTAAGTATTATTAGTTAGTATTTAATTATATTTGAAATACTTAGAAAACGAAAGAAGCCTGGCAAATACCCGATCCCGTTGTGTCTGTTTACTTTCGCGCCGTCCCGCCATTTTAGGATGGGGATCGACTAAAGCTGCCAGGGTTTTTACGTAGTGAGTTTAACCAGTTTGTTGTTAAGTTATTAAGACTGTTATTGTGCTAGACTGTATGATGAAATAGCCAAGTGGAAATAAATATCATATCAACGAAGATGGTCGTTCTCACTTCAGTAACCTAAAAGAAAACCAGGCGTCGCTAACCGTTGGTGCCACCCCAGACCCCCATCCATCGAAACGAACGAAGCACTGACTGTTACAGTAAAAACCTCTGAGTAGAAGGAATGGTCAGACAGCCCCTAATTATGCAAATGAGGGGGCGTGGTCAAAGGTAATACTGAACGCTGATTGGCTGAGGAGTATCGGGGTCAAGGGTAATACTAGACGCTGATTGGCTGCGGAGTATCGGGGTCAAAGGTCGTGGCTAGCGGCGCCTTGATTTCTGCGCGTGCGCGAGAGACCGGAAACGTCACGGTGCGCGTACGTCACGGTGCGGGGTATACGGCGCGCGGTCGAAAAGGGTTGTAACGCTTTAATACCGGCAGTCGAAGCAGACGATTTTTTAAAACCGTCGAGTCTAAGGAGAGTTTAACTGTGATCTCGGTCTGTCGAGACAAAGGGACATAATTGAATGTATTTTATCGATTTTAGGGTATATTCCTTAGGCAAAGAACGTACTACAATTTAAACCCTTTTACAAATAAAATTAGGTCAGGTGTTGTATGTCGTTTAGGAATATTAAATTAGATAGGGGTCATAACGTGTGCATTCTTAATGGTATATAACAAATCTGTGCGAAAAGAATTGTATCGATTTTATAGTGACAGCTTAAGCAGACGCTTTTTTAACCCGCGGACGAGTCTAAAGAGATCAAATGGGGTCTCGGTCTATCGAGACAAAGGGAAATCATGAATGTATTTTATCGATTTCCGGGTATATTCCTTAGGTCAATAATTTACTACAATTTAAACACTTTTACGCGTTACGCTCGCATCATTACTAATAGAATTAGGTCAGGTGTTGGTGTCGTTTAGGGATATTAAATTTGATGGGGGTTATAACGTGTGCATTCCTAATGGTATATAACAAATCGTTCCGAAAAGGATTGTATCGATTTTGTAGGCTTAAGCAGACGATTTTTTTTTAAAACCCGCGGACGAGTGTATAGAGTCCAAACGGGGATCTCGGTCTGTAGAGACAAAGGGACATCATTGAATGTAGTTTATCGATTTTAGGGTATATTCCTTAGGCAAATAATTTGCTACAATTTTAACCCTTTATAAGAAATATTAAAGGGTTAGCCATAGGGTCATGACGTGTGCATTCCTAATGGTATATAACAAATCGGCGCGTGGTCTTAAAGGATTGTATTGATTTTATACAGGCAGTCGAAGCAGACGATTTTTTTTAACCTCCGGCCGAGTCTATAGAGTTTAAATGGTATCTCACAGCCCCTAAATATGCAAATGAGGGGGCGGGGTCAAAGGTAATACTGAACGCTGATTGGCTGAGGAGTATGGGGTCAAAGGTAGTACTAGACGCTGATTGGCTGAGGAGTATCGGGGTCAAAGGTCGTGGCTAGGGACGCCTTGATCTGCGCATGCGCGAGGGACCCGAAACATCACGGTGCGCGTACCTGCGCGCGTGCGTGGTATACGGCGCGCGGTGGTAAAAGGATTGTAACGATTTAATACCGGCAGCCAAAGCAGGCGATTTTCTTTTTTTTTTTAAAACCGTCGAGTCTATAGAGAGTTTAACTGGGATCTCGGTCTGTCGAGACAAAGGGACATAATTGAATGTATTTTATCGATTTTCGGGTATATTCCTTAGAATTTACTACAATTTAAACCCTTTTACGCGTTACGTTCGCATCATTACTCAAAGAATTAGGTCAGGTGTTGGTGTCGTTTAGGAATATTAAATTAGATAGGGGTCATAACTTGTGCATTCTTCATGGTATATAACAAATCGGCGCGAAAAGGATTGTATCGATTTTATAGTGGCAGCTTAAGCAGGCTAATTTTTTTAACCCGCGACCGGTTAAGTCCAAATAGGATCTCGGCCTGTCGAGACAAAGGGACATAATTGAATGTAGTTTATCAATTTTTGGGTATATTCATTAGGCCAAGAATTTACTACAATTTTAACCCCTTTTCGCGATACGTTCGCATCATTACCAATAGAATTAGGTCAAAACGTTCGCATTTTAGAAACAATACTTTCTGCGACGCGGATAGGTTAAATATCAATGAAATAGAGTCGATGCGACAGGCATTGTATGAAGAGTTTATGAGGTTAATGTTAAGTTTCTTCTCGAGTCAAAGGGGCCCTATACGAATATCCATGTACTAGAAATTCCATTTTGAACGCGAGCGTTGTATATTTCTAGGAGAAAAAGGGCACGATTTATACTTTCTCAGAGGTGGATACGTTAAATATTAATGAAATAACGTATTACCATTTAGAATTGGTCGTGATTCTATAGTCTCAGTACAGTGCTGTACGAAGTATCGTTTAGAAATATTAAAGAGTCTATAATGTATAATTTTTTTATGTCAAAACAAAAGACCCTATACGAATATCCATAGTGCTCGGGGCTATAACACGAACTCTAGAATTGGACACGTTCTTACGATTTACCGATAGGGTTAACGTACGCAGCCTAAACGGTATAATCATAACAAATTAGCGCGATCGAAAAGGGTTGTATCGATTTTATAGCGGCAATCCGAAGCAGACGATTTTTTTTAGCCACGGTAGATTCTCTAGAGAATCTAAATGGGATTTCGGTCTATCGAGACAACGAGGCGCTATGTTCATTTGGAGATTTTATCGATTTTTGGGTATATTCCTAAGGCAAAAAATGTACTACAATTTTAACCCTTTTACGCGTTACGTTCGTAGCATCACTAATAGAATTAGGTCATAACGTACGCATTTTAGTAGCGACTTACACGTCACGTCGCACGGTATACGGGGCGTGGTCGAAAAGGTTTGTGTCGTTTTCATAGCGTCGGTCGAAACAGACGATTTTATCATTGAATGCACGGTCATTGATTTTCGGTTATATTCCTCAGGCCTAGAATTCTACTTTTCTGATACTTGTACGCGTTACGTTCGTATCATAACTTACTTATAGAATTAAGACATAATTAGCAATTTATATATTTTTTTTTCAACATGGATAGGTTGAATATTAATGAAATAGCGTGTTAACGTTTTGAAGCGGTCTTGATTTTATTGTCTCAGTGCGAAAAGTGTTGCATGAAGTGTCGTTAAGAAATATTAAAGAGTCTATATCAGTAATGTATAAGTTTCTTCTCGAGACAATGGAATTCTTTCGCGGCTATAACACCAATTAGAAATTCTCGCATGTTATACTGAACGCGATCGTTGTATATTTACCAGGGACAAAGGGCCCCAGTTTTTGCGGGTAGGTAAATTCAGCGCTTTTCAACTCTAATGCGGTCGATTCGAAACACATAGAGACGTATAATGGTCAGTGACAATACCTTATCGTAACAATAATTACCTACACACTTCCTACGTAGCGATCTCGTTATTTAATTAACGGAGCTTTCATAGAATTTTTGCGTAACTACCGAGAAGTACACATTTACTCTAGAATTGACCCATGTACGTTCTTACAATGTCCTGATAGGGTCATAACGTATGTATTATAAATAGTATATAGAAAATATAAACGCCGTGAAATGAATTAAATACATATTGATATTAAAATGAACTATTTTGCTCATGTTTATTTTTTTTTTTTTCATTTATGATCAAATCCTACTTACTTTTCAGTAATGTTTGTCGAAGTTTCATTTTTGTTCGTTATTTCATATTTTTTATTTTTGCTGAATTATGTTTAATTCTGAATTTCATTTTTATTTGACTTTTTTCTGATTAAACATTTTTAAGTCGATGAGATAAGAAAACGGAATGCGTACCACAGGGTGAGCGATTTGCGGCGCGCGGTCGACAAGTTTGTATCGATTTTATAGCGGCAGTCGAAGCAGGGGATGTTTAAAACTACGATTGAGTCTTTAAAGAGTTTAAATAGGCCCTCTGTCTATCGAGCTAAAGGGACACTATCATGGAATGTACGGGTAGTGTTGTATCGATTTCGATTTTATAACGGCAGTGGAAGCAGAGGATGTTTTAAACTACGGTCGAGTCCTTAAAGAGTTTAAATGGGATCTCGGTGTATCGAGTCAAAGGGACGCTATCATTGAATGCACGGTCCGTGTGGTAGTTTTATCGAATTTTGGGTATATTCCTTAGGCCCAGATTTCTACATTTATTACCATTTTAACTCTTTTACGAGTTACGTTCGTAGCATTATTTACTAATCGAATTAAGTCAAATAAGTGAAATAGCTTATAACTATTTAGAATCGGTCGTGATTTTATCGTCTCGGTGCGACAGGTGTTGCATGTAGTGTCGTTAAGAAATAATAAAGTACAAAAGTAACGACTCTCTGGACATCAATAGCTTTTGGGTAATGTGACTAATGAGCAATTAAGCCTGAGTGGTTATTCTTTGCTATTCGTATCTCCATTGTGAAATTATGGAGGTATCGATTTTCTTGGAAGCGGTGTAGCGGAACACTCCTTACTTTTAGATACAGAACTTAATTTGATCAAAATTAGTTTGTTTGGATTTTCGTACTTCTTGTATCTTCCGAAGATCATATTACATGAACTATAGTAGTTTTAGCAACATTCGAATTGAGATTATTGAAATGTGTATGTGTTTTTTTTTTTTATTTTTGTTTTTTTTTTATTAATAGATGAAAATACGCATTTTTGACAATAAGCGATTTAATATTTTTTTTTTTTTTTTTTTTGCGGGGAAGGGAGGGATGGATTCGCCTACATGTACAGGCCTAGGGTGGGACAAATATATTTTATTGAGATTTGGGATAAAGGGTCTGTATCTGTTGGGTGGTTTTCTTTTGTTCTGTTATTTCATTATATATTTATATATATATATATTTATATGAAATATGAAAAAATCCAGGATAATCTTCTAGAGTGCTCTACGTGCACATCCACGGAGCTTTATAGATATATATATATATAAAAAATAATAACTCGCGAGAAGTATAGCCTATAACCTGTTAAATACAAATAAATATTTTTAGTATTCTATATGAACAAAATTGTCATTTCTGATTTTTGGAATATGGCATACCATCTTCTACTGATAGACGTGATGGAATTTGTCTTGGAGACTCTTATAATAAGAATGAACCATTTGGCTTGCTTTATTACTTGTATCACAGCGAGATAAGTTAATTTCACACGCTGACGAGCGCTTTGTTTCTGATTTTGTTATACGTGTTTTATAACCATTGTAGGTAAAGTATCCATAAAAGTTTAACATTCACGAAAATTGTACATACATTATAAGGACTGAATAAAGAGTTTCTTTGCGTTTATTGTTAGATAGCGTCGAATTGTCACGTGTTAAATCTTGCATGAGTGGTTTCGCCAAATAGTCGCAAAAACAATCAGCATTTAATCCCTAAATAAAACATATGTTTTACGCTCAACGAGAAATAGCTCGGAAGCTGCCAGATTTTTGGGCTATACTGATATCATAAGTTATATGTCATGTCCCTAAAGTTTGGATACATAGCCTACACGAACCAACCGTTGCTTTCCCAATCCCAAATTATCGTCATTAATTTTGTGGATAAGCAAGATGGCGGACTAGCAACGACACTATAATCAACAGAGACAAAATGTCGTAATTCTATGTGATGGAATGAAGTAATTTGGACTAAATTTGCAGAAGATGTCGATGGAAAGTACCTTGTAGTGTACACTATAAAACATTGTGAAATTGAAGCGAATTAATGTGCTTTTTATTGGATTTTGTCAAAAAAACAGTGAGTAGTATTTACACAACTAAGTCTACAGTGAACTGTTAACTGAACGTTACTTTAAAGATCCAATTCGGTTAAAATGACCCGTCAAAAATCCAAAAAATCCAAAAGAGATGAAACTGATGCATCCACCAGCATAAATGAATTTTTGGACACTATGCTGAGAGATGACAACTCCATTAAGTCTTTCTTAGCCGAATTGTTAAAGCGTGAAGTTATTATGGGTCACATTATGAATCTCATCAAACCTGAAGTTGAAAACGAACTAAATAGGCGTATAAGTACCCTTGAAGATCGCATTGATGATCTAGAACAATATTCTAGACGAACTTGTCTAAAATTTGCTGGAATCAAGGAAACTAGCGAAGAGAACACAGATGACAATGTGCTAGATCTCATAAACTCTCATATACTATCTGGGGGAGGAATCAAACTTTCAAAAAAAGACATTGGGAGATCACATCGTGTAGGCAAACCAGGTGGAAGATATGACCGTGACATTATTGTTCGCTTCATTAGCTATCGAGATCGAGCCTTAGTCTACGGTAATAAAAAACGCCTTAAAGACATTAACTATCGCAACAAAACTAAAATTTACATTAATGAAGCCCTAACTCGTAAGAGAGCTGATATTTACAAAAAAACACGTCAATTACTCAAGGACAATCTGATAAAAAATTGTTGGACAATGGATGGTAGAATATACATTAGGAATTTGCACGATGATCGTAAAATACTCATAAACAGTGAATATGACATTCAAAAATACCGACCAAGTGAAATTACATCTCTTAGTTCTAGAGAGTCGAACATCAGCCACATTCAGGGGGCGAACTCAACTGCTACCAACACTGACACCCACGCTGCCCTCCCAGCATCTCTTGTCGATACACTGAAACGTAAGCAACCATTACTTATGGACCTAGGGTTGACATCTACTCCCATTGGTAACAGGAATAATCCGGAACCTAAAACTTAATACCCATTGTCATATTTCTTAGAATACTACACATGAGTCACTAGTCAGGATGTTTAGATTATTATTTCATTGAAAGTAGATGTAACTGATATACTTATTTTAGATTAAAAGTTGAGTCACTAAACCTACAATATCAACATGTTTCTAATTAATATTTCATTGAATTGAAATTGTATAGTCAACTAATATATCTATTTAATATGTACAATAGTAAACATGAATCACTAGACTTATAATATCAGAATATGTTAGATGATTACTTCATTGAAAGTAAATTTAATTGATATACTTATTTAGTATGTACAATATTAAACATGAGTCACTAGACTTATAATATCAGAATACATCAGATTATTATATCATTTGAAAGTAAATTTAACTGATATACTTATTTAGTATACAGAATATTAAACATGAGTCACTAGACTTATAATATCAGTATATTTTAGATTATTATTACATTGAAAGTAAATTTAACTGGTATACTTATATAGTATACAGAATATTAAACATGAGTCACTAGACTTATAATATCAGAATATGTTAGATTATTATTTATTTGAAAGTAAACTTAACTGATATACTTATTTAGTATACAGAATATTAAACATGAGTCACTAGACTTATAGTATCAGAATATTTTAGATTATTATTTCATTGAAAGTAATTCAACTGATATACTTATTTAGTATACAGAATATTAAACATGAGTCACTAGACTTATAGTATCAGTATATTTGGATTAAAATTACATTGAAAGTAAATTTAACTGATATACTTATTTTAGCATACCGAATATTACACCTGAGTCACTAGACTTATAATATCAGAATATTTTAAATTATTATCTCACTGAAAGTAATTTAACTGGTATACTTATTAAGTATTATACAATATCAAACATGAGTCACTAGACTTATAACATCAGAATATTTTATATTATTACTTCATTGAAAATCAATTTAACTGATATACTTATTTAGTATGTAGAATATTAAACATGAGTCACTAGACTTATAGTATCAGTATATTTGGATTAATACTTCATTGAAAGTATATTTAACATGAGATACTTATTTAGTATGTACAATATTAAACTTGAGTCACTAGACTTATAATATCAAAATAATTTACATTATTATCTCATTAAAAGAAAATTCAGCTGATATACTTATTTAATATTTAGAATATTAAACATGTGATATTAGACTTCAAATACTTAGATTATTATTTCATTGAAAGTAAATTCAGCTGATATACTTATTTAATATTTAGAATATTAAACATGTGATATTAGACTTAAAATATTTAGATTATTATTTCATTTAAAGTAAATTCAGCTCATATACTCATTTAATATTTATATTTAACATAAGATATAAGACTTCAAATACTTAGATTATTATTTTCATTGAAAGTAAATTCAGCTGATATACTTATTTAATATTTAGAATATTAAACATGTGATATTAGACTTCATTACTTAGATCAATATATCATTGAAAGTAAAATCAGCTGATGTACTTATTTTATATTTATATTTAACATGAGATATAAGACTTAAAATATTTAGATCATTATATCATTGAAAGCAAAATCAGCTGATATACTTATTTAATACTTAGAATATTAAACATGAGATATTAGACTTAAAATATTTAGATTATTATTTCATTGAAAGTAAATTTAACTGATATACTTATTTAGTATATAGAATATTAAACATGAGTCACTAGACTTATGATATCAGAATATTTTAGATCATTATCTCATTGAAAGTAAATTAAACTGATATACTTATTAAGTATGTACAATATCAAACTTGAGCCACTAGACATATAATTACGTATTTCGACTTTGGCGAAAACGTATTGTAATCGTTCGGATTATTTTATTTACGTATTTCGACTTTGTCGAAAACGTATTGTAATCGTTCGGATTATTTTATTTTTTTTTTTTTTTTTTGTAATTCTTGGATGAGTTTGCAGACAAACTGGTAAAAGGTGCAGAAATTCTAAATCTACAGTTGATCTTAGAATGATTTCTATTATCAAATAAAACAAAACCGGAAGTTCTATCTCTGACAGGAAGTGAGAACCGGAAGTTCAGGTTTTTTGGCTTTAGCAAGTTTATTTTCAGTTCGATTTTGACCGGATTTTCAGATTTGAAAACTTCAATGTATTTGTCAACTAACAATTATAGGTTTTATGCAATTAGGTTAAATATTTTATCCACGATTTGCAATTCAATATTCAAGGGTCATCGGCAAAAATTTCAGACCGTGATTTCTCCTTTAATATAAATGGTAAAATTTTGAAACTTTACCAGTTGATAGGCGATATGTTTATAATTTTTGAAAAAATGTGAAAAAAAAAATTCCATTTCCGGTTTAGCCTCAAATGACGTAATTACGTAACTTCCGGTCTATAACTGCTAGGTGAAAAGTGAAAACTGTTTTATAAATAACTTGTCAATAGTAATTGATTTGACCTAAATAATTAGGTCAAGCTGCCATATCGGCCGCCATTTTGAATTTTCGTTACAATTCTTAAATCCGAAATTCAGACACTACTGATAGACCGATTTTGATGAAATTTAGCACATAGATGCAATGGATCATTATCTACCTTTTCTTGGAGACCGATTTTCAAATTTCGTATTTTGTTTCGAATTATTTGAATTTCGATTTTTTCAAAATTAGGTCACTTTAACGGGTACGGAAGGTGTGACCCACTTAATCTATGACCTTGAAAATTAGGTCAAATAATATTCAATATATTGTCTACGAGTAGATATTTTTTAATTTGGCTTACTTAAAAAATTCATAGAGATAAGTGTACTTAAATACAGCAAAAATTGATAATTTTCATATTTTCGCCATCATTAACCGTTACGGAAGGTGTGACCTAATTATTTTATGACTTTGAAAACTAGGTCAAATGATATTCAATATATTGTCTAGATGTAGGTAATTGCAAATTTAGCCTACATAATATTTTAAGGCTCTCGAAATACGTTCATAATTGTAAGCAATTCTAGTTTTTTTTTTTTTTTTTTTTTTTTTGTTTTTCTTGGATGAGTTTGCAGACAAACTGGTAAAAGGTACAGAAATTCTAAATCGACGGTTGATCTTAGAATGATTTCTATTATCAAATAAAGCAAAACCGGAAGTTCTATCTCTGACCGGAAGTGAGAACCGGAAGATGAGGTTTTTCGGCTTTGGCAATTTTATTTTCAGTTCGATTTCGACCGGATTTTCAGATTTGAAAACTTCAATGTATTTGGCAACTAACAATTATAGGTTTTATGCAATTCGGTCAAATCTTTTACCCACGATTTGCAATTCAATATTCAAGGGTCATCGGCAAAAATTTCAGACCGCGATTTCTCGTTTAATATAAATGGTAAAATTTTGAAACTTTACCAAATGATAGGCGATATGATTATAATTTTTGTGAAATTTTGAAAAAAAAAATTCGACTTCCGGTTTAGCCTCAAATGACGTAATTACGTAACTTCCGGTCTATAACAGCTAGGTGAAAAGTGAAAACTGTTTTACAAATAACTTGTCAATAGTAATCAATTTGACCTAAAAAATTAGGTCAAGCTGCCATATCGGCCGCCATTTTGAATTTTCGTTACAATTCTTAAAGCCGAAATTCAGACACTATTGATGGACCGATTTCGATGAAATTTAGCACATAGATACATTGTAATATTATCTACCTTTTCTTGGAGACCGATTTTTGAATTTCGTATTTTTTTTCGAATTATTCGAATTTCGATTTTTTCAAATTTAGGTCACTTTTACGGCTACGGAAGGTGTGACCCACTTAATCTATGACCTTAAAAATTAGGTCAAATAATATTCAATATATTGTCTTCGAGTGGGTATTTTTAAATTTTGCTTACTTAAAAAATTCATAGAGATAAGTGTACTTAAATACAGCAAAAATTGATAATTTTCATATTTTCGCCATCTTTGACTGTTACGGAAGGTGTGACCTAATTATTTCACGACTTTGAAAACTAGGTCAAATGATATTCAATATATCGTCTAGATGTAGGTTATTGCAAATTTAGCCTACATAATATTTTAAGGCTGTCGAAATACGTTCATAATTGTAAGCAATTCTAGTTTTTTTTTTTTTTTTTTTGTAATTCTTGGATGAGTTTGCAGACAAACTGGTAAAAGGTGCAGAAATTCTAAATCTACAGTTGATCTTAGAATGATTTCTATTATCAAATAAAACAAAACCGGAAGTTCTATCTCTGACAGGAAGTGAGAACCGGAAGTTCAGGTTTTTTTGCTTTAGCAGGTTTATTTTCAGTTCGATTTTGACCGGATTTTCAGATTTGAAAACTTCAATGTATTTGTCAACTAACAATTATAGGTTTTATGCAATTAGGTTAAAAATTTTACCCACGATTTGCAATTCAATATTCAAGGGTCATCGGCAAAAATTTCAGACCGTGATTTCTCCTTTAATATAAATGGTAAAATTTTGAAACTTTACCAGTTGATAGGCGATATGTTTATAATTTTTGAAAAAATGTGAAAAAAAAATTCCACTTCCGGTTTAGCCTCAAATGACGTAATTACGTAACTTCCGGTCTATAACTGCTAGGTGAAAAGTGAAAGCTGTTTTATAAATAACTTGTCAATAGTAATTGATTTGACCTAAATAATTAGGTCAAGCTGCCATATCGGCCGCCATTTTGAATTTTCGTTACAATTCTTAAATCCGAAATTCAGACACTACTGATAGACCGATTTTGATGAAATTTAGCACATAGATACAATGGATCATTATCTACCTTTTCTTGGAGACCGATTTTCAAATTTCGTATTTTCTTTCGAATTATTTAAATTTCGATTTTTTCAAAATTAGGTCACTTTAACGGGTACGGAAGGTGTGACCCACTTAATCTATGACCTTGAAAATTAGGTCAAATAATATTCAATATATTGTCTACGAGTAGATATTTTTTTAATTTGGCTTACTTAAAAAATTCATAGAGATAAGTGTACTTAAATACAGCAAAAATTGATAATTTTCATATTTTCGCCATCATTAACCGTTACGGAAGGTGTGACCTAATTATTTTATGACTTTGAAAACTAGGTCAAATGATATTCAATATATTGTCTAGATGTAGGTAATTGCAAATTTAGCCTACATAATATTTTAAGGCTCTCGAAATACGTTCATAATTGTAAGCAATTCTAGTTTTTTTTTTTTTTTTTTTTTGTAATTCTTGGATGAGTTTGCAGACAAACTGGTAAAAGGTGCAGAAATTCTAAATCTACAGTTGATCTTAGAATGATTTCTATTATCAAATAAAACAAAACCGGAAGTTCTATCTCTGACAGGAAGTGAGAACCGGAAGTTCAGGTTTTTTTGCTTTAGCAAGTTTATTTTCAGTTCGATTGTGACCGGATTTTCAGATTTGAAAACTTCAATGTATTTGTCAACTAACAATTATAGGTTTTATGCAATTAGGTTAAAAATTTTACCCACGATTTGCAATTCAATATTCAAGGGTCATCGGCAAAAATTTCAGACCGTGATTTATCCTTTAATATAAATGGTAAAATTTTGAAACTTTACCAGTTGATAGGCGATATGTTTATAATTTTTGAAAAAATGTGAAAATAAAAATTCCACTTCCGGTTTAGCCTCAAATAGCGTAATTACGTAACTTCCGGTCTATAACTGCTAGGTGAAAAGTGAAAACTGTTTTTATAAATAACTTGTCAATAGTAATTGATTTGACCTAAATAATTAGGTCAAGCTGCCATATCGGCCGCCATTTTGAATTTTCGTTACAATTCTTAAATCCGAAATTCAGACACTACTGATAGACCGATTTTGATGAAATTTAGCACATAGATACAATGGATCATTATCTACCTTTTCTTGGAGACCGATTTTCAAATTTCGTATTTTCTTTCGAATTATTTAAATTTCGATTTTTTCAAAATTAGGTCACTTTAACGGGTACGGAAGGTGTGACCCACTTAATCTATGACCTTGAAAATTAGGTCAAATAATATTCAATATATTGTCTACGAGTAGATATTTTTTTAATTTGGCTTACTTAAAAAATTCATAGAGATAAGTGTACTTAAATACAGCAAAAATTGATAATTTTCATATTTTCGCCATCATTAACCGTTACGGAAGGTGTGACCTAATTATTTTATGACTTTGAAAACTAGGTCAAATGATATTCAATATATTGTCTAGATGTAGGTAATTGCAAATTTAGCCTACATAATATTTTAAGGCTCTCGAAATACGTTCATAATTGTAAGCAATTCTAGTTTTTTTTTTTTTTTTTTTTTGTAATTCTTGGATGAGTTTGCAGACAAACTGGTAAAAGGTGCAGAAATTCTAAATCTACAGTTGATCTTAGAATGATTTCTATTATCAAATAAAACAAAACCGGAAGTTCTATCTCTGACAGGAAGTGAGAACCGGAAGTTCAGGTTTTTTTGCTTTAGCAAGTTTATTTTCAGTTCGATTGTGACCGGATTTTCAGATTTGAAAACTTCAATGTATTTGTCAACTAACAATTATAGGTTTTATGCAATTAGGTTAAAAATTTTACCCACGATTTGCAATTCAATATTCAAGGGTCATCGGCAAAAATTTCAGACCGTGATTTATCCTTTAATATAAATGGTAAAATTTTGAAACTTTACCAGTTGATAGGCGATATGTTTATAATTTTTGAAAAAATGTGAAAATAAAAATTCCACTTCCGGTTTAGCCTCAAATAGCGTAATTACGTAACTTCCGGTCTATAACTGCTAGGTGAAAAGTGAAAACTGTTTTTATAAATAACTTGTCAATAGTAATTGATTTGACCTAAATAATTAGGTCAAGCTGCCATATCGGCCGCCATTTTGAATTTTCGTTACAATTCTTAAATCCGAAATTCAGACACTACTGATAGACCGATTTTGATGAAATTTAGCACATAGATACAATGGATCATTATCTACCTTTTCTTGGAGACCGATTTTCAAATTTCGTATTTTCTTTCGAATTATTTAAATTTCGATTTTTTCAAAATTAGGTCACTTTAACGGGTACGGAAGGTGTGACCCACTTAATCTATGACCTTGAAAATTAGGTCAAATAATATTCAATATATTGTCTACGAGTAGATATTTTTTAATTTGGCTTACTTAAAAAATTCATAGAGATAAGTGTACTTAAATACAGCAAAAATTGATAATTTTCATATTTTCGCCATCATTAACCGTTACGGAAGGTGTGACCTAATTATTTTATGACTTTGAAAACTAGGTCAAATGATATTCAATATATTGTCTAGATATAGGTAATTGCAAATTTAGCCTACATAATATTTTAAGGCTCTCGAAATACGTTCATAATTGTAAGCAATTCTAGTATTAAAATATTTTTCATTATTATCTCATTAAAAGTAAATTCAGCTGATATACTTATTTAATATTTAGAATATTAAACATGTGATATTAGACTTCATTACTTAGATCATTATATCACTGAAAGTAAAATCAGCTGATATACTTATTTAATACTTAGAATATTAAGCATGAGATATTAGACTTAAAATATTTAGATTATTATTTCATTGAAAGTAAATTTAACTGATATACTTATTTAGTATGTACAATATTAAACATGAGTCACTAGACTTATAATATCACAATAGGTTAGATTATTTTTTCATTGAAAGTAATTCAACTGATATACTTATTTAGTGAATATTAACCACGAGTCACTAGACTTATAATATGAGAATGTTTAGATTAACATTTCATTGAAAGTAAATTTAACTGATATATTTACTTAGTATGTACAATATCAAACATGAGTCACTAGACTTACAATATCAGAATATGTTAGATTATTATCTCACTGAAAGTAAATTTAACTGATATACTTATTTAGTATACAGAATATTAAACATGAGTTACTAGACTTATAATATCAGAATATGTTAGATTATTATTTCATTGAAAGTAAATTTAACTGATATACTTATTTAGTATACAGAATATTAAACTTGAATCTCTAGACTTATAATATCAGAATATTAATCATTGAAATTAAATTTAACTGATATATTTATTCAATCTTAGAATATTTAACATGTGATATTAGACCTATAGTATCATAATAATTTAGATTATTATTTCATTGAACTACGGTATATTCAACTAATATAATATCTAGTATTTATTATATCAAACAGTCTTTTAAGTCTTTTAATATATTTTGTCCCTGTCTCTGGATAGCCTGTCAAAATGCTCAGCCAAATCCTTGTGTATATATGTAAATTGACCAATGTATATATTT
>JAUJPP010000011.1:8001307-8017025 GCA_030562195.1 Nipponacmea schrenckii
AATTGATTTGACCTAAATAATTAGGTCAAGCTGCCATATCGGCCGCCATTTTGAATTTTCGTTACAATTCTTAAATCCGAAATTCAGACACTACTGATAGACCGATTTTGATGAAATTTAGCACATAGATACAATGGAACATTATCTACCTTTCCTTGGAGACCGATTTTCAAATTTCGTATTTTCTTTCGAATTATTTAAATTTCGATTTTTTCAAAATTAGGTCACTTTAACGGGTACGGAAGGTGTGACCCACTTAATCTATGACCTTGAAAATTAGGTCAAATAATATTCAATATATTGTCTACGAGTAGATATTTTTTAATTTGGCTTATTTAAAAAAATTCATAGAGATAAGTGTACTTAAATACAGCAAAAATTGATAATTTTCATATTTTCGCCATCATTAACCGTTACGGAAGGTGTGACCTAATTATTTTATGACTTTGAAAACTAGGTCAAATGATATTCAATATATTGTCTAGATGTAGGTAATTGCAACTTTAGCCTATATAATATTTTAAGGCTCTCGAAATACGTTCATAATTGTAAGCAATTCTATTTTTTTTTTTTGTAATTCTTGGATGAGTTTGCAGACAAACTGGTTAAAGGTGCAGAAATTCTAAATCTACAGTTGATCTTAGAATGATTTCTATTATCAAATAAAACAAAACCGGAAGTTCTATCTCTGACAGGAAGTGAGAACCGGAAGTTGGGGTTTTTTTTTGCTTTAGCAAGTTTATTTTCAGTTCGATTTTGACCGGATTTTCAGATTTGAAAACTTCAATGTATTTGTTAACTAACAATTATAGGTTTTAAGCAATTAGGTTAAATATTTTACCCACGATTTGCAATTCAATATTCAAGGGTCATCGGCAAAAATTTCAGATCGTGATTTCTCCTTTAATATAAATGGTAAAATTTTGAAACTTTACCAGTTGATAGGCGATATGATTATAATTTTTGAAAAAATGTGAAAAAAAAATTCTACTTCCGGTTTAGCCTCAAATGACGTAATTACGTAACTTCCGGTCTATAACTGCTAGGTGAAAAGTGAAAACTGTTTTATAAATAACTTGTCAATAGTAATTGATTTGACCTAAATAATTAGGTCAAGCTGCCATATCGGCCGCCATTTTGAATTTTCGTTACAATTCTTAAATCCGAAATTCAGACACTACTGATAGACCGATTTTTGATGAAATTTAGCACATAGATACAATGGATCATTATCTACCTTTTCTTGGAGACCGATTTTCAAATTTCGTATTTTCTTTCGAATTATTTAAATTTCGATTTTTTCAAAATTAGGCCACTTTAACGGCTACGGAAGGTGTGACCCACTTTAATCTATGACCTTGAAAATTAGGTCAAATAATATTCAATATATTGTCTACGAGTAGATATTTTTTAATTTGGCTTACTTAAAAAATTCATAGAGATAAGTGTACTTAAATATAGCAAAAATTGATAATTTTCATATTTTCGCCATCATTAACCGTTACGGAAGGTGTGACCTAATTATTTTATGACTTTGAAAACTAGGTCAAATGATATTCAATATATTGTCTAGATGTAGGTAATTGCAAATTTAGCCTACATAATATTTTAAGGCTCTCGAAATACGTTCATAATTGTAAGCAATTCTAGTTTAAATTTCGATTTTTTCAAAATTAGGTCACTTTAACGGCTACGGAAGGTGTGACCCACTTAATCTATGACCTTGAAAATTAGGTCAAATAATATTCAATATATTGTCTACGAGTAGATATTTTTTAATTTGGCTTACTTAAAAAATTCATAGAGATAAGTGTACTTAAATACAGCAAAAATTGATAATTTTCATATTTTCGCCATCATTAACCGTTACGGAAGGTGTGACCTAATTATTTTATGATTTTGAAAACTAGGTCAAATGATATTCAATATATTGTCTAGATGTAGGTAATTGCAAATTTAGCCTACATAATATTTTAAGGCTCTCGAAATACGTTCATAATTGTAAGCAATTCTAGTTTTTTTTTTTTTTTTTTTTTTTGTAATTCTTGGATGAGTTTGCAGACAAACTGGTAAAAGGTGCAGAAATTCTAAATCTACAGTTGATCTTAGAATGATTTCTTTTATCAAATAAAACAAAAACGGAAGTTCTATCTCTGACAGGAAGTGAGAACCGGAAGTTGAGGTTTTTTTGCTTTAGCAAGTTTATTTTCAGTTCGATTTTGACCGGATTTTCAGATTTGAAAACTTCAATTTAAATGTCAACTAACAATTATAGGTTTTATGCAATTAGGTTAAATATTTTACCCACGATTTGCAATTCAATTTTCAAGGGTCATCGGCTAAAATTTCAGACCGTGATTTCTCCTTTAATATAAATGGTAAAATTTTGAAACTTTACCAGTTGATAGCTGATATGATTATAATTTTTGAAAAAATGTGAAGAAAAAAAATTCTACTTCCGGTTTAGCCTCAAATGACGTAATTACGTAACTTCCGGTCTATAACTGCTAGGTGAAAAGTGAAAACTGTTTTAGAAATAACTTGTCAATAGTAATTGATTTGACCTAATTTCGCCATCATTAACCGTTAGGGAAGGTGTGATCTAATTATTTCATGACCTTAAAAATTAGGTCAAATAATATTCAATATATTGTCTACGGGTAGATATTTTTTAATTTGGCTTACTTAAAAAAATTTATAGAGATAAGTGTACTAAAATACAGCAAAAATTGATAACTTTCTTATTTTCGCCATTCTTAACCATCACGAAAGGTGTGACTAATTATTTCATGACTTTGAAAACTAGGTCATATTATATGCAATATATTGTCTAGATGTAGGTCATTGCAAATTTAGCCTACATAATATTTTAAGGAGGTTTGATGCAATTCGGTTAAATCTTTTACCCACGATTTCCAATTTAAAATTGAAGGGTTATCGCTTGATATAAATCAAAATTTTGAAACTTCACCAGTTGAAAGGCGATGTGATTTTTTAAAAAAAAACCACTTCAAATGACGTAATTACGTAACTTCCGGTCTATAACAGCTGGGTGAAAAGTGAAAACAGTTTTATAAATAACTTGTCAATACTAATCGATTTCACCTAAATAATTACACCCAGCTGCCATATTGGCCGCCATTTTGTATTTTTGTTACAATTCTTTAAGTCATAATTCAGGCCCTGTTGATTGACCGATTTCGATGAAATTTTGCACATGCATACATTACCTTATTGGCCATTTTTCGTGGGGACCGATATTTTAATTTCGATTTTATGTGTCAAATTATGTTCAATATATTGTCTAAATGTATGTGTTTTATAAATTTCACCTACTTCAAAACTTACAGATATCTGTACTTGAACATAGCAAAAAATGATAATTTTCATATTTTCGCCGTTTTTAAGCAGCTACGGAAGGTGTGGCCTAATTGGAGTTAGATGGTGATGAGAACATAGTCTCATAAAAGCACTGGTCTAGATCACAAAGTAAAGATTTATGATAAAACACGGTGCAAGTTGTATATGACTTTGAAAAAAAGGTCAACTGATATTCTTAATATTGCCTAGATATAGGAAAACGAATAAATGATTGACCGATTTCGATGAAATTTTGCACATGCATACATTACCTTATTGGCCATTTTTCTTGGGGACCGATATTTTAATTACGATTTTATGTGTCAAATTATGTTCAATATATTGTCTAAATGTATGTGTTTTATAAATTTCACCTACTTCAAAAATTACAGATATCTGTACTTGAACATAGCAAAAAATGATAATTTTCATATTTTCGCCGTTTTTAAGCAGCTACGGAAGGTATGGCCTAATTGGAGTTAGATGGTGATGAGAACATAGTCTCATAAAAGCACTGGCCTAGATCACAAAGTAAAGATTTATGATAAAACAAGGTGCAAGTTGTATATGACTTTGAAAAAAAGGTCAACTGATATTCTTAATATTGCCTAGATGTAGGAAAACGAATACATAAGTAAAGTAAATTATTATAATTCCGATTTGCCATAATTGAATATTGTTAAAATATATGAATTATTTAACTCAACTTTATTTCTTTTCAAAATTTAAAATAAATGATATTTCACGTATGCCTACATTTATCTGATTATCGATTTGACTAACATAAAAAAGCTCAAATCTGAAGGTAAATATAACCGATAACAACAACAAATACATTAAGTGCCACAACACTCTATTATAACCTTGCAAAAAATACATCATTTGAATGCAAATTTATATTTATTCACAAAACACTCAGAGGACTAAGTACGTTATTTAGAAATTATTCTGATTCACTATTATTTTAACTATTACATCATGTGAACGCAATTATAAACTAACTTATTTTACTATTTATTGTAATAATTATTGTTTTTTAACTAGAATTGCTTACAATTATGAACGTATTTCGAGAGCCTTAAAATATTATGTAGGCTAAATTTGCAATTACCTACATCTAGACAATATATTGAATATCATTTGACCTAGTTTTCAAAGTCATAAAATAATTAGGTCACACCTTCCGTAACGGTTAATGATGGCGAAAATATGAAAATTATCAATTTTTGCTGTATTTAAGTACACTTATCTCTATGAATTTTTTAAGTAAGCCAAATTAAAAAAATATCTACTCGTAGACAATTTATTGAATATTATTTGACCTAATTTTCAAGGTCATAGATTAAGTGGGTCACACCTTCCGTACCCGTTAAAGTGACCTAATTTTGAAAAAATCGAAATTTAATTAATTCGAAAGAAAATACGAAATTTGAAAATCGGTCTCCAAGAAAAGGTAGATAATGATCCATTGTATCTATGTGCTAAATTTCATCAAAATCGGTCTATCAGTAGTGTCTGAATTTCGGATTTAAGAATTGTAACGAAAATTCAAAATGGCGGCCGATATGGCAGCTTGACCTAATTATTTAGGTCAAATCAATTACTATTGACAAGTTATTTATAAAACAGCTTTCACTTTTCACCTAGCAGTTATAGACCAGAAGTTACGTTATTACGTCATTTGATGCTAAACCGGAAGTGGAATTTTTTTTTCACATTTTTTCAAAAATTATAAACATATCGCCTATCAAAGGGTAAAGTTTCAAAATTTTACCATTTATATTAAAGGAGAAATCACGGTCTGAAATTTTTGCCGATGACCCTTGAATATTGAATTGCAAATCGTGGGTAAAATATTTAACCTAATTGCATAAAACCTATAATTGTTAGTTGACATATACTTTGAAGTTTTCAAATCTGAAAATCCGGTCAAAATCGAACTGAAAATAAACTTGCTAAAGCAAAAAAACCTCAACTTCCGGTTCTCACTTCCTGTCAGAGATAGAACTTCCGGTTTTGTTTTATTTGATAATAGAAATCATTCTAAGATCAACTGTAGATTTAGAATTTCTGCACCTTTTACCAGTTTGTCTGCAAACTCATCCAAGAATTACAAAAAAAAAAAAAAACTAGAATTGCTTACAATTATGAACGTATTTCGAGAGCCTTAAAATATTATGTAGGCTAAATTTGCAATTACTTTATATTTATAAAGGAGAAATCACGGTCTGAAATTTTTGCCGATGACCCTTGAATATTGAATTGCAAATCGTGGGTAAAATATTTAACCTAATTGCATAAAACCTATAATTGTTAGTTGACAAATACATTGAAGTTTTCAAATCTGAAAATCCGGTCAAAATCGAACCGAAAATAAACTTGCTAAAGCAAAAAAACCTCAACTTCCGGTTCTCACTTCCTGTCAGAGATAGAACTTCCGGTTTTGTTTTATTTGATAATAGAAATCATTCTAAGATCAACTGTAGATTTAGAATTTCTGCACCTTTTACCAGTTTGTCTGCAAACTCATCCAAGAATTACAAAAAAAAAAAAAAACTAGATCCCCAGGCTTCGCGAGGTTCTGACGCAGTGCGTAGCAGTTTTGATATACGCTTTAAAACTGTCCCTTAAAGTATCCGTAGAACAGTAACGTTATTTTTACAGAGTATGGGTCGTTTTATTTCAAATCATAATTGGTTCGCTGAAACTAGTGTCATGTAGATCGCCCAAACGCATAATTCAACAACCAGTTTTTAACGATGAAATTCGAAATTTTCAAATGGTGATAAAACGGAAAGTATGCATCGTACATCAAAATATAATATATCAATGGATAGATCTTTTCGAGAGCTATCACATTTGTGCAGCTCACAAGGTCACCAAAGGTCAAGGTTACAATATACGACCATTCGAAGTTTTAATATATTACTTTCGGTCAAAATATCAAAATCAAAATCAAAATTCAAAAATCGGTTTCCAAATATAATTCAGGAATCGATATAACATTCTATAGACATCAAAATTACGCGAATCGTAGCATCTCCAGAGGCCCAATTTCGATTTAAAGAAAATTACGCACAGTTAGTAGAGAAGAAAATATAAAATTTCCAAATATTTAAAAGCGCATTTTTGGTGGAAATATGTGGATTAATATATCATTACAAAGAGCAGGTGAACCCTAATAAGATTCAATATAAATATTTGATATTTATGAATTAATTCACGTGACAGAGCTCGTTAAAAATAAAAATCACAAATTTCAATCGGCTATAAAACCAGAAGTAGACATAGGACAACACAAATGAATATATCAGGGGGCAGATATCATCAAGGGCAATAAATCGTGTTCAGGTCACAAGGTCACCAAAGGTCAAGGTCACAAAATATGGGCCTTTAAAATTTTTGTCATTACCAATAAAATTAAAATGGAAATATAAGAAAATCAAAATCAAAATTCAAAAATCGGCTCCCAAATAAAGTTGCGCAATCGACTATAGTCATTAGATATGAAAAAATAACGAAAATCGCTTTATCCCCTGAATTTGAATTTGAAATTTTACAAAAGTTTCAAATTTAAATATGGCGGCTTAACGTTTGCTTCCGGTCTGGATTTTTTTATCTTCGTTTTTTTGTATGGCTATTTCAAGCATATCGCAAAAAGAATTTTGAAATATCATGAAAATTCCTGAAGTTGATTTTTAAATTTTAAAAGCGAATAACGTCAAAACCGGAAGTGATGTCGAAAATTTGAAAAATAATTCTTGATCGCATTAATAGTGTCTATCTATCTGTAAGTTTTCGGATGCATCGGAATAAAATTGTAGAAGTTGAAAAAAATGCAAAAATTGAAATGATAAAAGTCAGCTACAAAAGTAATGAAATTAGCAGTTTGAAACTGCAGTTATGTAGCTAGAAGTTAAAAGAAGCTAGCAAAAGAAGTTCTGTCAAAATCAGTTGAAAAATAGAGGTAATAAACAACAAAAATCAAAAAAACGCCATTGCCCACAGCTCGTTTCCGGTCACTCTGAATGGCGTCATTTTACATTTAACAAATAGAAGTCTCGCAGTTTGAATGGCAGACAGCAACAGGTAGTTTGTAGCATGTTGCCTTCTAAGAGAAAAATCGAATGTGAAATTCGAAAAAAAAAAAAAAAAAAAAAAAAAAAAAACATTTCGAAAACAAAGCAGTGCGTTCGACTAAAAATGTAAATATCTAATCTTTGATTTGAAATTAAGCCTCTAATCTATCAACAGATTTTGCTGAGATTTTGAATGTGGAAACTTGATATTTCTCAGTGTATATAAATGGATATAAAATTACACAAATTAAAGTCGTTGAAATTAAAGGTGAAAACTTAACTACATTGGTGCGGCGTTAATCACGTGGCATATAGACTGTTTATGGTGTTAAAAGAGACTGCTGTTTATATGGTACTCCAAAAACGCAAGGATAGTATGACTATGGAAACTATTTGACTCTTTAATTTAGAATTTTTATCCCCTAAAAAACCTTAGTGTATCATGTTAGCAGTTTCTTATATCTACTTACTCTTCAATTTTGATATTTGATATTGATATTTTATCTTGTTTTTCTTAGCGCACGTCCTATTTCTTGAATAGCTACATGCGTAGAAATATGGCACCGATAATGTGCATCTTTTCGATATCTGTCTTCTGATTGGTTAATGAATAGCAGATGAAGGGTTCTTTGTTTGGATGTGAACACGAGTTATATCTATGCGACTTATTTTACATTATTCTTCAATCGTAATATAGAAACGTTTGCGAATTTTGTGGATTTCGACAATTTGTGTTGCTTTGCTATTCTGGATGACCAAGGTAAGTAAGAAATTTCATTTTCAAGAGGTATTTCTATGTTTTATACAATACCCAGTTTGCCCGTCTTGCTTCGCGTCAGACATTAAATTAATAGCGAATACGCATGCGTGACCCTTACTTTTAGTTGCGTCTGGTTGGTATTTATTATACCCTTCACACGCTAGTACTATGTGTTAATTAATAAGGTGATAATTTGAAATAAATAAATGGCTCCAAATATAAAAAAAAAAACTTATATATTTGATTTATTTATTAGCACTATTAAAAAATAATTTACAAACTATTTAGTCCTACTACTTCACATCTCACACTTTTTCACAAACTTTCACATCTAATGATTCACATCTTATAGGACCCTGTCTAATTAATTCCAAGAGTCTCGCACCTGTCTAATTAATTCCAAGAGTCTCATGGGAGTCACATCCCCAGCTTTATAGCTTTAAAAGCATGCCTCTGCTAAGCAGAGAGAATTAGAGATCATGCATCTCTTCAAATGACCATTTTTGCAGCGATTTGAAATTCTTAGAGGTAACTCCGGATTTTCGTGACTTGCAGATGGTAAACTTAAATCCAACAAATCAATTTCAACATCTTCTACAATGGTTCTAGCTGACTTAAATGGGTGAACCAATGCTGACCTCTTGAATAAATATTTATAATACATTTGTTTTATTTATATGCAACGAATAATATTCAAAAGACTTATATTCAAGGCCATAATTATATATTTACAGAAATTTAGAGATCACCACAGTTTAAAACCCCTCATCCTACATTTTCAAAACGACATTAAATTAATACATTAATATTAATACACTTCTAAGGAAAAAGAAGGTTCAGGGTTTTTGTGATTTTTTCAGGTTGGAATAGAAAGCACATATTGAATTGTAATAATTGTGCAGTTTAATGTACCTGTCAGTTTTATAAGGTACGTGATAATATTGTTTTATGATCACAAAAAATTCAAATCAGGTCATTGATAAAATACATTATACGAATATTCTAGAGTTAGGCCTCAATTGCTTCTGTTTGTGATTTGCAGTATTAAGAGTTTTAGTACCATTTCTAAAGGTCCCACCTTTGCACACCTCTAGGATCTTACAGCTGCCCCAATTTTGTCAGCGGACTCTTAGATGGCCTACTTACGACGGTCACTGATGATAGGCCTAAATACTAATAGAATTTAGGGTCTACTGATTTTTAAATTTAGACAGCCTCATTGTTTGTGAGTACTTGGCCTTCAAAAGTAAAACCACCGTAATTGTGATGTACAAAAAATGTTATGTTTGCAATGCCATTGGTCAGTTAGTTGTTAATTCGTTATAATATGTATATATTTTAGGTCATATTCTATATGCCGGTCCAGAGATTTTAGGCTGTATTATATTATATTTAATAGTTAGTTTTCATACCAACTATTTTGAAAGTATCTATCAACATCTAAGGTTTGTTTTATGTTTTGAAATCTATATTTTGTACGTTAAAGATCCCTCGACAGTTAAAAATCGAAAAGAGCACGCTAATGCCGATTTCCTGACAAAATTTCACATTGCATAGCATGTCCGTCTTCATTAGCCCATACGGGACAGAAGAGAAGGATGTAAAACTCCATTTATTTAGGACTGTATACCATAGGCTTTGTTTTTTATTTTCGTTTAATTGTTAACACAACAAAGTTAACACTTTTTAAACAATACTTGTTAAAACATCTTATGCATCTTTTTTCTTTTTCAGGTTATAATTGTAAAATAAACAGGTCATTTAAAGAAAGCATTGTTGTTTTACAGGACTATAATTTAAGAAGTGAATGAATCTTAGTAATGATCTGAACTATTCGTTTATTGTATCTTTCTGCTGAAGCGTTATTAAATTATTGTGTTTATCTTCTAAAATATTATTGTGTTTAAATCTTCTGAAAAATTATTCTTCTGAAATATTATTGTGTTTTTCTTCTGAAATATTGTTGAATTCATTGAAATATTATTGTATCTACGATTTGAAATAAATTGGACTAAATCCAAACCATACCAATCTTAAACAAATTTAAAAGTAGACCATAGTAAACTTCTTACAAACCATAGTAAACCGTAGTGAACTTCTTACAAACCATAGTAAACTTCTTACAAACCATAGTAAACTATAGTAAACTTCTTACAAACCATAGTAAACTTTTAACAAACCATAGTAAACTATAGTAAACTTCTTACAAACCATAGTAAACTTTTAACAAACCATAGTAAACTTGTAACAAACCATAGTAAACTTCTAACAAACCATAGTAAATTTCTTACAAACCATAGTAAACTTCTAACAAACCATAGTAAACCGTAGTAAACTTCTAACAAACCATAGTAAACTTATAACAAACCATAGTAAACTTCTTACAAACCGTAGTAAACGTCTAACAAACCATAGTAAACCGTAGTAAACTTCTTACAAACCATAGTAAACTTCTTACAAACCATAGTAAACTTCTTACAAACCATAGTAAACTTCATAGTAAACCGTACAAACCATAGTAAACTTCATAGTAAACCGTAGTAAACTTCTTACAAACCATAGTAAACTTCTATAAAACCATAGTAAACTTCTTACAAACCATAGTAAACTTCTAGTAAACCTTGGTAAACCGTAGTTAACCATAGAAAACTTCTTACAAACCATAGTAAACCGTACTTAACCATATTACATGTAAACTTCTAACAAACCATAGTAAACTTAGAGTAAACCAATCAAAGTTAATCAGAATCTTAGAGTGAATAGCATTATTACAGTAAATAAGCATCTTAGAGTGAATAATTTTAGAGTGAATAGCATTGAGAGCGAGAGTGAACTAATAACAGTAAATATACATCTTAGAGTGAATAACTTTAGAGTGAATAGCATTGAGAGTGAACTAATAACAAACCATGTCGAACCAGACACCTAAACGAGCCCGCAGTTCACCATCCCCTAGTCCAGCAGACTTTGGTAAACGTTCTGGTAGAGAAGGTACCCCCCTTCTCTTTTCCCTTTCAGATTCCTTGCCTACACCATCTGAATCTTCACCACGTGACCCAAGTTCGGTCGACCTTTCTTCCTTCTGTAAGTTTTTGGATCAACAAACCACCCCGAATTCTCCAACCAGGCCAAATGTGCCCAGACCATCTCCACCACGAACCAGATCTCAGTCCGTACCCAATGCCACATTTGTAACAACTACCAATCCAGTACCTATCACCCCGTCGACAACCATTATATCCGCTACCAAACCCTTTTATCACCAAACCAAGGACAAGTCATCATGGAATCTACCTGCTCTACAGAAAACTACTTTAATTATTGGGTCCTCAAACCTCAACCGAATTACCAAAACAGCTCCAGACACCGAAATACACTCGTATCCTGGTGCCCAAATCCACCACATCCAGTCCATCCTTGAATCTTACGACCATGATCATAAACCGGCTACGATCATTCTGCATGTAGGCCTCAACAATCGTGACCAGTTAGCCAAAACCTCATTTAACCAAGCCCAGAAATTAATTTCCACAGCCAACCAAACCTTTCCTAGCTCCAAGATCATCTTTTCTTGTATACCTATCTCTAATAAAATCTCTAAGAAAGCCCAGCAGAATCTTAAGACATTCAACGATATGATGATGAACTCCGACACTGAGAACGCAACAATCCTGTCACCCTACGAAGAAGAATTCGAACCAGTTGATAATCTTCATTGGTCTCCGGAAACAGCCAACAATATATACTTGTTTTGGATACACCAGCTTCAAGCATCGGGTAAGTCTTTAAACTAATTACTGGGGATAAAAATATTGAGAGGCCGCCGCTAGGCCAAACCGTCGTTAACTTAAGCCGAAAAATTCTCACACCCCTCCAGCATTCAATCTTAGACCGTGGACTTAAATTTATTCCGACTCCTAAATTACCTAACCTTGATTATCTTCAACCGTCTATTCAACGATTTCAACGGAATCTCAGTTGCACATACTTTTTTCGAAACCACCCTCCACGCGGTGCTAGAACAATGTTTATTCCTAAATCCACGTGGAAACCACCTAAAACCGCTATCCATCCAGAAATATTAAACGTATTTACAAGTATGAATAACCAAATATCAAATCTTTCCATAACACACGAGAAGCCTAATCTAACGCGAGTAGAACGTGAAGCATTAAATGTACTTAAAAAAGACGATAGCATTGTAATTAAAAAGAGTGACAAAGGTTCATGTTGCGTTATATTAAATAGGGAAGATTATATTGCAGAAGCAGAGCATCAATTGAATAATCCTAAACACTATGCAATTTTACCGGAGCCGATTTTTAAAGAAACTGCTAATATGATAAACAATATTCTTGCCGACTTAGTTAAAACAAGTCATTTAAAACAGAAACAATATGACTATCTTTCTGCCAAACCTGATTGCCGCGAGAGACACTTATACACTTTGCCGAAAATTCATAAGAATCCTACCAAGGATTGGTTCATGCCTAATAGAATCCCTAAAGGCCGCCCGATTATCTCTGACTGTGGTAGTGAGTCTTATGCAGTGTCAGAATACATCGATCATTTCTTACTACCACTAGCATGTCAATTATTAAGTCACAAGTTTTACGATTTCACCGAATTTGCACAAGGCCTTCTGATTTCAACCAAGCCTGTACGATTGTTTTCTCAAAACTGAAAGAGCGTGGATACTCTAAACGATTTTTACGAAACATAAAAAATTCCACATTAGCACAGTTAGCAGCTAAAAATAGACTTTATGCCGAAGGGCCTCCAGGTTTAAGGAGTGCCCCATGTATGTCAACCAGATGCAAAACATGTCCCTTTATATCAGAAACGCATTATTTTCAAAGTAACTTTACGAATAAAAGATACCCGATCCAAGAGCACCTAACATGTGAAAACTCGAATGTAATATACTTAATTTCATGTAAAAAATGTCCCAAACAATATATCGGGGAAACAAAGAACAAATTACGCACTCGTTTTAATGCTCACAGATCAGATATTAAATTAAAAAAAGACAAGCCTGTTTCTAACCATTTCAATCTTGACGACCATTCACTTGACGATCTCACCCTAACCCCAATTGAGCGCATAGAAATCGACTTGCCCGAAGATGAAACTACCAAATTCCGTCAATCTAGAGAAGCCCATTGGATTGAGACATTGAATACAGCAAGACCCATAGGACTTAATATTCACCACAGTGTAGGCATAGCACCCTTTGTAGTTCCATTTAATACAACCAGTAATAAAGCAAGTAAGATAGTTCAAACCCATTATAAGAGTCTTCAAGAGAAATTTCCTCATGTCTATAAACAGAAAATGATAGTGGCATATTCAAAAAATCAGAACTTAAATGACAACCTTGTTCATAGCAAACTAAAAATAATCTGTACTTAACAGGTACTATACTACTCGCCAATCGGGCGAGTTATTTTATTTTTTCTAATTTCAGATCAGAAGAGAAGAAAATCATCCAACAGATCCAGATCCCAATTTCTCAATAAGATATTTGTTCCACCCTAGGCCTGTACATTTGGGAGATTCAATCCCTCCCTTCCCCGAAAAGTAAATAAACATCTTAGAGTGAATAATTTTTAAGGTGAATAGCATTGAGAGTGAACTAATAACAGTAACCTTAGGCACAGCTGATTTCTTTTTCACATATTTGTTTATACATGAATTGTATGTTAGATGATTAGAAAACGAACAATTTCACATAAACATTAAGTTTTCTCAACAGTCTGTTTCGTAGTAGATTTGCTACCACTCGTCAGGAGAACAAGACGGTTTGGTTTGAAATATTGCTATGCATGCACGTGGGCACAGTAACTACACAAGGTGAATTAGACGTCATTTTGTAGGAGAAATTTGCGTGAATGGCGACACGTGCTGATTAGCTCCGAACGTTTGTTTGAGGTTGATTTTTCAGGGTGACAAATGATGAAAAACTTTTCCAGGGTACAAAGGTTACATCTTTTTGATATATTTGAGTATGATGATGAGCGTCCTAGAATTTTCCACTTTATCTTATAGTCTTCGTTGTTTTTTTTCAAAGTCCAAATGAATTTACTGAGTTCGGTGCTGTTTTTTAATCTCTCATCCCGAAAAGATTGGCGATGGTTAGCGTATCTCGATTTAAATTCAGTATCTGTTAGTCCGACGTAGGTTTCTTGTTTATTATTTGCACTGACCGTGGCCTGGTAAACAATGCTGCGGGCCCGACATTGTATGTTATGTATATATATTGTAAATTGAATTTATACTGGGAAATGAATTAAAATAAGCTTAGCTTCTTTTCAGACTCCCACTCTTAAATTTGTAAAATTGTATAGATAACTGAATAAAGTATTGAATTAAAAAAAAAAACTAATAACAGTAAATAAACATCTTAGAGTGTTTTTAATGAATGAAAGAGATCCCTGAGAGAACTTATTGATAAGAATTCACAGACCAATATACTTTAATAGAATCCTAAAAATAGCTATATAGCGGTATATTTAAATTAATTCGAAGCTGTCCTTAGGATAAGATAGCTTGCCAGGCAAGGTAACATACGCCCACTGGCAGCATTGAATTTGAAAAATAAATAGAGCAATAACTCAAAAAACATTCACTGAATTAATATTGAAGTTAAGGGCAAAAACTCAAAAACTGTTCATGGAAAATTGTCAAATTATAACTTGACCACCATCTTATCTATTTCAATACTCATACCAATTTTCATCAAATCTATTAAAAAATAGTAGCTTATTTTGCACCCACAAATATTTTTGACGCAATTTTACTAGGTCAAGAGCAATAACCCAAAAACCATTTGTTAAAAAAAGTCAGAAATTCAAACTTGACTAATGTCTTATCAAGCTTCTTATTGCAACCACAATAGAATTTTGACGCAATTTTACTAAGTTAAGGGCAATAACTTAAAACAATTCATTGAAAAACTATCAAATTCAAACTTGACTAATCAATTCCAATGCTCACACCAAGTTTCATCAACATCCTCTGAAAATTGGAAGATTTATTGCATCGAAACTAAAATTTTCTAAATCAAGGGCAATAACTCAAAAAACAGTTCATGCGATAATTTCCATTTTCGAACTTGACCGAGATATCATCAATATATACATGTATACCAAGTTTCATTAAGATCGGATAAAAACTGTAGCTTCTATTGTGGATACAACCCGAATTTGACGCGATTTTACTAGGTCAATTACTCATAAACCGTTCATGCGATTATTTCTATTTTCGAACTTGACCGAGAAATCATCAATATATACATGTATACCAAGTTTCATTTAGATTGAATAAAAACTGTAGCCTCTATCGTGGATACAACAAATGTGGATGGACGGACCGACCGACCGACGGACGGACAGGGGCGACGGCAATATACGTCCACATTTCCATGTGGGCGTATAAAAAACTGTAGTCTCTACAGTGTCCACAAACAATTGTTGACAGACGGACCAACGGACCGACGGACCGACGGAATTTGAAATTC
>JAUJPP010000011.1:8017525-8043561 GCA_030562195.1 Nipponacmea schrenckii
GTTAGCTCTTTCCAAGGTGTTTTTTCCTTGGGATTATTTTCTTCTTATAATTTAATCATTGTATTCTGTTGTAATGTGTAATTTTGAAGTGTTTATTCACATTTTTTGGCAGTTCTGTAATTCTATTTAAGCCCTTACACAAGGTTGTAAGGAAACAATGTTAATATACATATAATACATTATTATTTTTGTCATTTTCAATATGATTGAATAAATGACCATGATCCTCCAATCTACTAGTTTGTTTTTATTTGGGGACGGAAGGTGGGCATAAATAAACCTTTTCTACGTTTGCCGTTCAGATTTGTATTGGGCGAATCCAGAAGTCACGTGATGTCTGATATCTTATAACTTAAAGTTACTTCAAATAAACATTTATTTATAACATGTTATTACAAATATTCATAAATTGGTGAAGTCTGATTATTGCGTGTCCATAAGTGGTGAAATTATTTTCATGACACAGTATACTGATTATATGATTTTGGTTTCTATCAAAACCTTGTAACTTTATCTAAAACTTGTTGGCACAGATTTTTCAATTTCGAATTCAGTGTCTTTTTATTGATGTTTGAATTTTTTGAAAATTCAAAAGTCAATATTATATGACCTTGACCTCAAAATTTTTAATGTAGAATATCCTTGGCCTCAGCTTTTACAGAAGTGTGCTCATATTCGTTGAAAAATATTTTACTTCCGGTTTTATAGACATCCGAAAATTTCATTGCAACTTTGGACGACTGTATCACATTCTGTATATAATACAAAGAGTTGGTTTTCACTAATTATCAATGCCGTTTTGATTCTCTTTTCAATGATATATGACGCTCAATCATTAATTAATTTTTCAAATAAAAAAATATTTTTTTAGATTTAAGTTCTTAGTTACAGTGTATTTATCCCACATCAATATGGATTTCATCATTATTCTTGTCTTTTTTTTTCTGTTTCCAACGATATGTGACATGGATGGTTCAATATCAAAATTCAAATACTTAAATTTGATAACAGTTGTGATTTGTTTTTAAAATTCACTTTGAAAATAGAATAATGAAAGGATTTAAAGTGATTGACAGGAGGTGTGAAAAGAGGGTTAACGGGTGATTTGAGTTATAATTGTTTATGACTTGTCTGCAAGAAACAAATTAATTTGATTATGTAATAAGTTTGAGATGTCCTAAGACATCGATGTTCACTTTTGTAAATAATTTGACGTTTTCCATATATTCGTTGAAAAATATAAACTTTCGGTTTTATAAACATCAGCAAATTTTGTTGCAACTTTGGACGACTGTATCACATTCTGTATATAATACAGAGAGTTGGTTTTCACTAATTATCAATGCCGTTTTGATTCGATTTTCAATGATATATGACGATCAATCAATAATTAATTTCTCAAATAAAAGAATATTTTTTTAGATTTAAGTTCTTAGTTACAGTGTATTTATCCCACATCAATATGGATTTCATCATCATTCTTGTCTCTGTTTTTCCTTTTCCAACGATATGTAACATGGATATTTAAATATCAACATTCAAATCTATTCAATTTTTTTTTTGTTGCTAAATATTCCACTTACAATATTCAAACATACGCCCATTTAGATCAGTGAATTTTAGATACATTTTCCGGTTCGAATTTTCACTGTGGCATAAATAGAACTCTATCTGCAAATAATATATAACAGTGTTTTCTATATAAACTCGTGAGAGCAAGGTAGAATATCTTTAAAATCTGTTTTAAGCTGGAAGGAAGCGTTGAAATTAATTTAAATTTGCAGCAAATATTGGGAACATATATTAGTAGCTCGAGTCAAAATGTTCTGAAATAATAAGAAATTCGGGATTGACAGAAGGTATGAAAAGAATACAACAAAACTAACTATTGATTTGAACTTTTCACAAGGTGCTATGAAGTAGGTCAGAAGCTGATTAATTTGATTACGTAACTATTTAACTCTTTGAAAAATAATAATTTTTATTCTATATTTTGCAAAATTTTCTATTACAATATTTAAACATACGCAATTAGAGCAGTGATTTTTCGATACGTTTTCCTGTTCGAGTGGCTCTTTGAAAGGCTAGAAGTCCCAACAAGTTTGAAGCCATGGAACAAGGGATATTGACACGCTCTGTGCTGTGCTCAGCTCTAGTGTTCATTTCTGTTTTCTAGCACCTTTTGGATCTGTAGATCAAGAAGTTGAGACTGATTGTTGAGAATGTTCATTTTTTCATAATGTTTTTCGCGAGCGGCATCAATTTCCGTTTTAGTAGTAGTTCTGGCCCTTGTATGATATAATTTGATTTAATTTGGAACTGGCGTGGAATATCCATTTTGTAGAAAATTTAAGGGTAAGAAAGCATCGCTTGAATAATTTGACGACGATTGATGTGTTGATATGACAGTTAAGAAAATGTACCTGATATTGATTGAACCGTACTATCACCATCCTGAACATCATCGTGAAATTCGGCGTCATTATCAAATATATTGGCCAGTGGGTGCATCTGTTCCGGTATCATGGAGCATATATTTTGACTGGCATCGTCTGACTTCTCAGCTACACCACCTCCGGTTTTCTTCCTCTCACGCTTTTTAAGGGCAACTGATTTTTTGGCCTTCATTTTCAAATTGTTCCAACATTTTTTTTAATTGACTTGAATCGCGTTTATGGAAATCTGGCATGGCACAAAAGCGACTCTCGATCTCCTTCCAAGCCTTTTTTTTCTTATGTTTCGACCTAACGTCATTTTTTTTGGCATTCAAATTATGTTTATACTCGTTAAATGAATTCTTGTTCGCTGAATGTCAATGTAGGCGGTTGTTTCCGTGATAGTTGTTTTTCGTCCTCTATAGTGTTTTTCGAAACCTCATATGATATTTTGTATCTACCAGCCCCGAATTTATACTATATTTTAGCGTATATACATGTGATGTTCGTGACATTCATGTGGGTTAAAGACGTTTGGGTGACTAGATCGTAAACTGGCCCTAAATGTCAATAGGATTTGTTGTTACTAATGAGAACATCATCCTCACGAATAGGGAGTGATAGTTGTTATCACTGTTCTGAATATATAATATGCCTCATCCTTTTCGAGCGCCTACAACAACAGCCATGAATAAGACACAGGTAAGTAAAAATAACATGGTATAATGCAGACAGATATAGGTTTATTAGAGTTCATATAAGAAAAATCAATCATTGTTAAATGATGACCTACAGTTGTCACTTAAAATGTCATATATAACAATTAGTTTACTAATATTTGTACTTCACAAGAATTTCCAAAACTGTAAGTCCAAACCAAGAAAATGTATCATATATATTATATAATATGCCTCACCCTTCTTGGGCGCCTACGACAACAGTCATGAATAAGACACAGGTGGGTTAAAATAACATGTTATAATGCAGACAGATATAGGTTTATTAGAGTTCATATATTATCAAAAATCAATAATTCTTTTCAGGCATTCCATCGTCGTTTTATATTGTTTATTACAATGTGGGCGTTCAACAACTATACAAGCCAAGACAGAAACATGAGGGTTCGCTACAAATTGATTGAAGCGTTTTGCATAAAGAATACAGGTATTACCCGAATGTCTAAAGGTTTTAAATCCGGATATTTTAATACATAGCTGCTTACAGGCATTAACAGAATTGGTAGGTTTTTGAGCAAAATAAAAAAAAAACAGTTCACATTCACCGTTGAAGAAGATACCGAGAGTACAGTTGAGTGTGGACGGGAAATATTGCAAAGAGTCCCTCAGTTGCCAATTAAAAGTCATATATACCTATTAGTTAACGATATCATGTAATTAATCCATTAATATTTTTACTTCACAAAGAGTAAGATAAGGACGTGGTACTGTAACAAATATATACTGCCCTTCTTTGCATTTATCTACAGTGTAACTATCTTGAAGATTGGAACTGGTATCCGTGTAACAAGTTTTACTGGCTTCAAATGTACTTTGATTACATCCTCCAGTGTCGCTTAGTTTTATAGAGAATCCTTTCAATCTTTCCTGGACTAAAATTCAAATAAAATATCAATATAAAAGCGTTTTAGAAACATTTAAATCAATGTTAATTGTGGTCGATGGAATACCTGGTTTCTACAATTAAACAGTGAAACAGGGCGATGAAACTCGTTATATAGCACTTTGATCATTCCACTTTAACAATCACGATATGTCCCAGTTTAATAGATGTAGCTTTTAGTGCTTCTCATTCTAAAAATTCTCGAATAGAAATCCTTCCCAACCCTCATTCGCGAAAACTCATATTACTGTAATTACGTAAATTACTCAAATTGATTTTGTAGGTAAATCTAGGTTTCATAACAAAAGAATCAGGCAATTTTTTCAATTGTCTCAGATCACTGGAAAATATTTTTATGAGTTTCTTATTCAGACAAATCTTGAATTTCGGAATCGGGAATCCTTATATATTATTCTTTAAATTAATTGATATAAAAACATAAACATATTAAAATAGATGAGATCTCTAGATAAACAGTAAACACTTATCATTTAAAGATTCGATCTCGATGAATGAGTTTAACTTTCTGGTTCAAGGCATTACAACTGTCATATAAAATACTTACGGTGATCTCTATTATACAGCTTAATAGCTTGAAATCGTTCAACTGACTTCAAGTTAACACACCACCATGAAGGACCAGTCTGTTTATCAGTATGTGAGCAGGAGTTCGCTTCTAAACGTGAATCAGTATTACCATCTACAGCACGTGATGATGTTGCCCCTCTGTATGTTGAACTTTGATTTTTTTCTTTACCCACTGCTATATTCGATACCCTTTGTAATATTTGCACTTCATTAAAACAAAGATTATTGTGTGGTGATGAAACAAATATAAACTGTCCTTCTTTACATTTATCTACAGTGTAACTATCTTGAAGTTTGGAACTGGTATCCGTGTAACAAACTTTACTTGATTCAAATGTACTTTGATCACATCTTCCAGTGTTGCTTACTTTTATAGAGAGATCTTTAAATTTGTCCTGGACTGAAATTAAAAACAACAATATTTAACATATTTTCCTATATAGGATATCACTATGAAAGCCTTTTAGCCTGTTTGAATATGCATTTCCAAAAGTTTAACTTTGAACGAATATTTGATTTTTACTCTGCGGCTATTTTGAAAGCTAACTTTGAATATCATTATTTTTGATTGAGATAATAAACATACACATTAGAATATATGAGATCTCTAGATAAATAGAACCACTATTATCATTTAGTATTCGATCTAGATAATTTAGTTTAATGTTACTGCTTAAGCCATTACAAGTGTCATATAAAATACTCACAGCCGTCTTCATTATACAGCTTAATAGCTTGAAATCGTTTAATTGTCTGCAAGTTAAAACACCACCATGAAGGACCAGTCTGTTTATCAGTACAAGAATAGGATCTAGTATTATCTACAGCAAGGTTTGATGATGCCCTGCCAAATGTTGAACTTTGTTTTGTTTCTTTACCCACTGCTATATTCGTTGCCGTTTGTAATATTTGTACTTCACAAAGAGTAAGATAAGGGTCTGGTGCTGTAACAAATATATACTGTCCTTCTTTACATTTATCTACAGTGTAACTATCTTGAAGATTGGAACTGGTATCCGTGTAACAAACTTTACTTGATTCAAATGTACTTTGATCACATCCTCCAGTGTTGCTTACTTTTATAGAGAATCCTTTCAATCTTTCCTGCCCTGAAATAAGAATATTTAAAATTTTTCCTATATAGGATATCACTTTAAAAGCCTTTTAGACACACCTAATATATAATCGATGGAAAGTCTGGTTTCTACAATTCAACAAAGGTTCAGTCAAATAGGGCGATAACAAAATTATTTATATGAGGTCTTTTGGGTGGATCTGATTAGCGTTTAATTCCCGAGGGAGCAAAGCATCGCTTCACCACAATCACTCACGGGGAATGCCATGGGTAAAATGCATCAAGCCCTATATTGATATGCAGGTAAACTAAGGATTGTTCAAACATAAAATCAAGCTGAAAAATTTCACCAGAAAATGCATTATCTCAGATCGCTGGAAATCATTCGAACGGGCTTCTTATTCTTTAAAATATTACAGTGGTGATTCTTTGTATTATCCTATCAATTAACATTCCTTGCATAGCGTTGGTCGTGTACATTATTTAGATTCTAAGCAGAAATATCTGATATAAAACTATATATAAATTACGACTTGTACAATGTATTTAATTTTAGAACTCACAAATTGTGAAATCTGCAATTTCGAGTTGTGTTAATTATATTTATAAAAAGATAAAAGTAATATGTGCTGTAGTTGTATCTAAAAAGCTTCTGATATGACGGTTTATCATATTTTTATAGTGGGACTTAGCTTTCAGCAAAGTCCCAGTTTGTTTTCGGTTTGTCAATTCTTTTTTTTTTTTTTTTTTTTTTCGAAATTTACACACCTCACACAGCCCGGGCTTCAATAGTTGCAGTATTTTCACAACTTCTCCAGACCTTCTGTAGTGTCAACGTTTCTAATGAATATAAATTGGAACATTTTTGCAAAACCGGAAGTGCTGCGTTGCAACATGTATAACAAGTCGGTCAGTGGCTCTAGAAGTCGCAATTTTTAATCGATTTTCTTCGGGTTTGCATGTTTGGAAACTTGTAATAATTTCCAACAAGATAGCAGTTTAAAAATTTCAAAATTCGAAAATTCGTAGCACACAATTTTTTGCCGTATTTTGCAATTTTTTGCAACTTTGTTGTTTTTAGTGTGATTCATCTAAAAAAAAATTGACGTAAAAGCCCATGAAATGATTTTCAAAAAGTAGGTCAAATTTTTGCGTCACTTCCGGTTTTTGCGAAAAATGGAGTTTTACGTCCGGTTGAATAAATTCCGGTTTTATTAATGTATGAGATTCAAACTTAATCATCGGGTAACCATTAGCCATACAAAAAAATGAAGAAAATAAAATCAAGGCCTCATGCGCAACTTTCGCCGCCATTTTGATTTTCCTGAAAGTGAGCGATTTTTATTCAGACATTATGGCTAGTCCGATTGAGATGATTTTGGTGTCAAATGAAAGAACACAAAATTGTAGCCTAAACTGGGAAGCCGATTTTTGAATTTCGCTTTTGCATTTTTGCAACATCCGGTTGAATTTTTTCAAAGTTTGGGGGCTTATTTCTCGTGACCTTGACCTTTGGTGACTGTGACCTTCAGTAGGTCAAAGGTCAATTTTGGCTATCAGTTGATACTTTGACCTCCGACGTCTACTTCCGGTTTTATAGCTGCCCGAAAACAGCAAAATTCGCAACTTTGGACTGCTCTAGAGCGTGACGTAATTAATTTAGAGGGTTATTTTTTCAGATTCTTAAGGCGCCTTTTGGCCTCTTTCCAACGATATGTAACAAAAGTTTGTAAAATGAAAATTGAAGTTTTTGATTTTTGAAAATAACAGTACATTTTGCCGTATTTACGTTTGTTTGAAATGTATGTGTATATCACGTGATCTATAAGATGTACAAACTTCTAGCAAACAGGTTGATTTTTGTCTAATTTTGGAAGCTTATTTTTCGTGAACTTGACCTTTGGTGACCTTGACCTTTAGTAGGTCAACGGTCACTGACCTTGTCTATCATTTAATACTTTGACATTTGACCTCCGACGTCCACTTCCGGTTTTATAGCTGCCCTAATACAGCAAAATACACAACTTTGGACTGCTCTAGAGCGTGATCTAATTAATTAAGAGAGTTATTTTTATCCAGATTCTTTTCCGGATTCTTCAGGCGCTTTTTGTACTCTTTCCAACGATATATAACAAAAGTTTTTTTGATGAAAATTTAATTTTAGCACTTTTAAAATTAAAGTACAATTTGCTTTTTCGAAATTTATGTGTGCATACCTCGTGATCTATTAGATTTACAAGCTTCAAATTTGTACAGTGAATATATATTTTAAATGTTGTTAGATTTACGCAAAAAAAAAATAAGATGGGCGTGGCACATCCGGGTCATCTTTTAATTTAGCATTTATATAGGTCAGCGAATTACGTAAGTAGGAAAAAAAAATTCTTCGCACACGGATACCTCGTTGCTTTGGCCATATGCTCCTAGAAAATCAGATGTTTCGGCCTGTCTGTTGCAATTTTGCGACATTTGCAAACTCCCACTCTGTGCCACAAGTGGCTCTAGTATATTATTATTTTTACTTGATATGATACACATACATACATTAGAATAGATGATATCTCTAGATAAATAGAACCACTATTATCATTTCCAGATTCGATCTCCATTAATTAGTTTAATGTTCTGGTTCAAGTCATTTTAACTGTCATATAAAATACTCACAGGCGTCTCTATTATACAGCTTAATAGCTTGAAATCGTTCAATTGACTTCAAGTTAACACACCACCATGTAGGACCAGTCTGATAAGAAGTATGTGAACAGGAGTTAGCACTTAAACTTGGATTAGTATTACCATCTACAGCACGTGATGATGTTTCTTGTGCATATGTTGAACTTTGACTTGTTTCTTTACCCATTGCTATATTCACTACAGAGGAAAATTAGATATTTGAGTATAGTTTTATATTAAAATCCTAGCGAAATCGAACTGACAATAAAGATGCAAGTGCAAAAAAAACTCAAATTCCGGTTCTCACTTCCGGTCGGAGAAAGAACTTCCATATTTGTTTTAGTTGACAATAGTTGTTATTCTAAGATCACCTATGAAGTAAAATTGTCTGCAAGCTCGTCTGAGAATCGGAAAACAAATAATCCGAACGATTACAATACGCTTTCGACTGAATCGTCGAAATACGTAATAATCCGACCGATTACAATTCGTTTTCGACTAAATCATCGAAATACGTAATAATTCAGAAACAACAGTCATTGATAATGAATATAAACTATTGATATGCTAATAATAAACTAATATAGAAATATACAAAATATAAAACAAAATAGCTTATACGCTAAAAAATTACTAACCTTTGAAATCTCCGCTATATCTTGAATTTGAACTTTTTTGTAATATTTGCACTTCATTCAAACAAAGATTACTTTTTGGTGCTGTGACAAATATAAATTGTCCACCTTTACATTTATCTACAGTGAAACTTTATTCAAGTTTGGGAGTGGCAGCCGTGAAGCAAACTTTACTTGATTCAAATGTACTTTGATCACATCCTCCAGTGTTGCTTACTTTTATGCCGATTTGACGAAATATGCTCGGGACTGAAAAACAAGAATATTTAACATATTTTCCTATAAAGGATATCACTATGAAAGCCTTTTAGTCTGTTGCAGTGCATTTCTAAACGTTTAACTTTGAGCGAATATTTGATTTTTACTCTGTTGCTGTTTTGAAAGCTAATTTTGTATATTATTATTTGTAATTGGTATTATAAACATACACATTAGAAAAGATGAGATCTCTAGATAAATAAAACCACTATTATTATTTAAAGATTCGATTATGATTAATTAGTTTAATGTTTTGGTTCAAGCCAATACAACTGTCATATAAAATACTCACAGCCGTCTTCATTATACAGCTTAATAACTTGAAATCGTTTAATTGGCTGTAAGTTAACACACCACCATGAAGGACCAGTCTGTTGATCAGTACAAGAATAGGATCTAGTATTATCTACAGCAAGGTTTGATGATGCCCTGCCAAATGTTGAACTTTGTTTTGTTTCTTTACCCACTGCTATATTCGTTGCCGTTTGTAATATTTGTACTTCACAAAGAGTAAGATAAGGGCGTGGTACTGTAACAAATATATACTGTCCTTCTTTGCATTTATCTACACTGTAACTATCTTGTGGTTTGGAACTGGTATCCGTGTAACAAAGTTTACTTGAATCAAATGTACTTTGATCACATCCTCCAGTGTTGCTTATTTTTATAGAGAATCCTTTCAATCTTTCCTGCACTGAAATAAGAATATTTAACATTTTTCCTATATAGGATATCACTTTAAAAGCCTTTTAGACACACCTAATATATAATCGATGGAAAGTCTGGTTTCTACAATTCAACAAAGGTTTAGTCAAATAGGGCGATAACAAAATTATTTATATGAGGTCTTTTGGGCGGATCTGATTAGCGTTTAATTCCCAAGGGAGCAAAGCATCGCTTCACCACAGTCACTCACGGGGAATGCCATGGGTAAAATGCATCAAGCCCTATATTGATATGCAGGTAAACTAAGGATTGTTCAAACATAAAATCAAGCTGAAAAATTTCACCAGAAAATGCATTGTCTCAGATCGTGGAAATCATTCGAACGGGCTTCTTATTCTTTAAAATATTACGCAGGTGATTCTTTGTATTATCCGATCAATCAATTAACATTACATACACAGCGCTGCTCGTGTACATTAATTAGATTCTGAGCAGAAATATCTGATATAAAACTATATATAAATTACGACTTATACAATGTATTTAATTTTAGAACTCACAAATTGTGAAATCTGTAATTTCGAGTTGTGTAAATTATATTTATAAAAAGATAAAAGTAATACGTGCTGTAGTTGTATCTAAAAAGCTTCTGATATGACGGTTTATCATATTTTTATAGTGGGACTTAGCTTTCAGCAAAGTCCCAGTTTGTTTTCGGTTTTTCAACTCTTTTTTTGTGGGACTTTGCTACCGCAAAGTCCCAGTTTGTTTGTTTGTCTTTTTTTTTTTTTTTTTTTTTTTTTTTCGAAATTTACACACCTCACACAGCCTAGGCTGCAATAGTTGCAGCAATTTCACAACTTCTCTACACCTTCTGTTGTGGCGACGTTTCTATTAAATATAAATTGGAACATTTTTGCAAAACCATAAGTGCTGCGTTGCAACATGCCTAAAAAGTCGGTCAGTGGCTCTAGAAGTCGCAATTATTGATCGATTTTCTTCGGGTTTGCATTTTTAGAAACTTGAAATAATTTCCAACAAGATAGCAGTTGAAAAATTTCGAAATTCGAAAATTCGTAGCACACATTTTTTTGCCGTATTTTGCACTTTTTTGCAACTTTGCTATTTTAAGACCGATTGATCTGAAAATTTGGGTGCCTTCAAGTGTCATGAATTTAAAAACATTGGCAGAGTCAAAATTTTTGCTTCATTTCCGGTTTCAACGTAAAAAGGGTTTAAACTTCCGGTTGACCTACTTGTGCTGTAATTGATGTATCGCAACAAAATTTATGTCAATCTTAATTAAATTAGAAAACAAAAAAACGAAGAAGAAAAAATCCGAACCGGAAGTGAAACTTTGGCCGCCATCTTGAAATGTTACTTTTTTGTAAAACTCAAAATGGGGCCTCAGGGTTATGTCTAATTTCCGTGATGTTTACATTTCTTGTAGCTTCAGTCGATTACGAAAAAACCTGTGGGAGCCGATTTTTGAATTTTGCTTTTGCATTTTTGCAACATCCGGTTGAATTTTTTCAAAGTTTGGAGGCTTATTTCTCGTGACCTTGACCTTTGGTGACTTTGACCTTTGGTAGGTCAAAGGTCATTGACCTTGGCTATCAGTTGATACTTTGACCTTTGACCTCTGACGTCAACTTCCGGTTTTATAGCTGCCCGAAAACAGCAAAATTCGCAACTTTGGACTGCTCTAGAGCGTGACCTAATTAATTTAGAGTGTTATTTTTTTTAGATTCTTAGATTGTTTTTTTTTCCTCTTTCCAACGATCTATAACAAAAGTTTTTAAAATGAAAATTGAAATTTTTGATTTTTGAAAATAAAAGTACATTTTGCCGTATTTACGTTTTTTTGAAATGTATGTGTGTATATCTCGTGATCTATTGGATGTAAAAACTTCAAATTTGTACTGTAAATATACATTTTAAATGTGATTAGATTCACGCTGAAAAGAATTAGATGGGCGTGGCACATCCGGGTAAATTTTCAGTTTTCCATATATGTGGGTCAGCGTATTACGTTTGTAGGAAATAAGTTTTTTTATAAAATTACCTTGCACACAGATACCTTATTGCTTTGGCCAGTTTATCCCAGAAAATCAGATGTTTCTGTCTGTGTGTTGCAATTTGCGACGTTAGCAAAGTCCCACTCTGTGCCACAAGTGGCTCTAGTTTTTTTGTTTTTTTTCGAAATTTACACACCTCACACAGCCCGGGCTTCAATAGTTGCAGTATTTTCACAACTTCTCCAGGCCTTCTGTAGTGTCAACGTTTCTAATGAATATAAATTGGAACATTTTTGCAAAACCGGAAGTGCTGCGTTGCAACATGTATAAAAAGTCGGCCAGTGGCTCTAGAAGTCCCAATTTTTAATCGATTTTCTTCGGGTTTGCATTTTTGGAAACTTGTAATAATTTCCAACAAGATAGCAGTTTAAAAATTTCAAAATTCGAAAATTCGTAGCACACAATTTTTTGCCGTATTTTGCAATTTTTTGCAACTTTGTTGTTTCTAGTGTGATTCATCTAAAAAAAATTGACGTAAAAGCCCATGAAATGATTTTCAAAAAGTAGGTCAAAATTTTTGCATCACTTCCGGTTTTTGCGAAAAATGGAGTTTTACGTCCGGTTGAATAAATTCCGGTTTTATTAATGTATGAGATTCAAACTTTATCATCGGGTAGCCATTAGCCATACAAAAAATGAAGAAAATAAAGCCGCCATTTTGATTTTCCTGAAAGTGAGCGATTTTTATTCAGACATTATGGCTAGTCCGATTGAGATGATTTTGGTGTCAAATGAAAGAACACAAAAATTGTAGCCTAAACTGGGAAGCCGATTTTTGAATTTCGCTTTTGCATTTTTGCAACATTCGGTTGAATTTTTTCAAAGTTTGGGGGCTTATTTCTCGTGACCTTGACCTTTGGTGACTGTGACCTTCAGTAGGTCAAAGGTCAATTTTGGCTATCAGTTGATACTTTGACCTCCGACGTCTACTTCCGGTTTTATAGCTGCCCGAAAACAGCAAAATTCGCAACTTTGGGCTGCTCTAGAGCGTGACCTAATTAATTTAGAGGGTTATTTTTTCAGTTTCTTAAGGCCTTTTGGCCTCTTTCCAACGATATGTAACAAAAGTTTGTAAAATGAAAATTGAAGTTTTTGATTTTTGAAAATAACAGTACATTTTGCCGTATTTATGTTTGTTTGAAATGTATGTGTATATCTCGTGATCTATTAGATGTACAAACTTTGTAACGTGAATATCCATTTTGAATGTGATTAGATTCACAATAAAAAAAAATGAGATGAGCGTGGCACATCCGGGTTAATTTCGAATTTACCCTTTTCATGGGTCAGCGAATTACGTCTGTAGGAAAAAGCGTTTTTTTTTTTTAAAAGTACTTTGCACACAGATACCTTATTGCTTTGACCGGTTCATCCCAGAAAATCAGATGATTCAGCCTGTTTGTTGCAATTTCTCGACAATAGCAAACCTGTTGATTTTTGTCTAATTTTGGAAGCTTATTTCTCGTGAACTTGACCTTTGGTGACCTTGACCTTTAGTAGGTCAACGGTCATAGACACGGTCATTGACCTTGTCTATCATTTAATACTTTGACATTTGACCTCCGACGTCCACTTCCGGTTTTATAGCTGCCCTAATACAGCAAAATACACAACTTTGGACTGCTCTAGAGCGTGATCTAATTAATTAAGAGAGTTATTTTTTCCAGATTCTTTTCCGGATTCTTCAGGCGCTTTTTGTCCTCTTTCCAACGATATATAACAAAAGTTTTTTTGATGAAAATTTAATTTTTGCACTTTTAAAATTAAAGTACAATTTGCTTTTTCGAAATTTATGTGTGCATATCTCGTGATCTATTAGATTTACAAGCTTCAAATTTGTACAGTGAATATATATTTTAAATGTTGTTAGATTTACGCAAAAAAAATGAGATGGGCGTGGCACATCCGGGTAATCTTTTAATTTAGCATTTATATAGGTCAGCGAATTACGTCAGTAGGAAAAAACGTTTTTCCAAAAAATTCTTCGCACACGGATACCTCGTTGCTTTGGCCATATGCTCCTAGAAAATCAGATGTTTCGGCCTGTCTGTTGCAATTTTGCGACATTTGCAAAGTCCCACTCTGTGCCACAAGTGGCTCTAGTATATTATTATTTGTACTTGATATGATACACATAAACACATTAAAATAGATGAGATCTCTAGATAAATAGAACCACTATTATCATTTAAAGATTCGATCTCTATGAATTAGTTCAATGTAATGGTTCAAGGCATTACAACTGTCATAAAAAACTTACGGTGATCTCTATTATACAGCTTAATAGCTTGAAATCGTTCAATTGTCTGCAAGTTAACACACCACCATGAAGGACCAGTCTGTTTATCAGTATGTGAACAGGATTTAGCATCCGAATTTGGATTAGTATTTACCATCTACAGCACGTGATGATGTTTCTTGTGAAAATGTTGAACTTTGACTTGTTTCTTTACCCACTGCTATATTCACTACAGAGAAAAAATTTTGAGTATAGTTGTATACCGACATAGTAAAAAGCTTAATTCTGTACAATAAGTATCTTTACATTATTAAAGTCAAATCTTACCTACAATATAGATATCTATTCTTAGTTTTATTCACAGTAGAACAGTAATAGAGTCATACGTTCCGACCTGATACATCGGTAAAGCTGGTTTTAGCCTTTTTCACCATCAAACGGCCTTAAACGCCGTGTAAAAACGTTAAACGGCGTTAAGAAATATAAACCCACCTTTAAGGTGGCAATCAACCAATCACAAGTAGCTAGTGTACAACACAGACAAGGAGTGATTTGGATCTTTTCTTCAAACATTGACAACGCTGATATCCATAGTTCATGACATGTTAACGGGCGTGTGTAACGGCGTTTAACGGCGTTTTATGGCGTAAAAGGATAAACGCAGCTTAATGCGTCGCATTGTAGAACATCCTATTTTATGACTGATTTCTTGATATAAGGAATTGTGGAAAAGCAAACCTATATTTTGTAGGGTTCTATAGCATAGCGGTTAGAGCCTTGGTTCTTTACGTCATGGCGTCATTTGCAAGTATACGTTAAAAATGTCAGACGTGAGTTCTAATCTCGCTCAGAGTTCTGAAGTACGATGACACCCAGCTGTAATTGTGTAAGGATAATCCGGGGAAGATCAATACCAAGAGGTTTGGACAAGGCAGAAGACGTGTTTAGGACGCGCTCTCAATTTTTTTATAATATATGTTATTTAAAGTTGTAAAACAGACTGTAAAAGTGGATATACCATAGAACATTAATACTGGGATGTAGTTTGTGGATATTTTTCTCGAAATTAGAGAAAATAAAGACTCGGACTGAGCTCTACTCTACTCATAAAATATGGTAAGACGTTATAACCAAGCTTAGGCAATAGAAATAAACAGTACTCCAAATTCTCGGTTTAAAGGAAGAGGCAAGTATTGGGTGTTATAGAAGATACTCTCCTATGGAAGCACTGGTCAAGGTCACAAGAAGAGAACATACATTTTCCTTCACATTTCTGTTATTACATAAAGTAATGATTCCGAAGATTAGATTAAAAATACAATTAAATATAACAATGAAATCTTAAATGACTAAAATATAATAATACTTGCAAATAATATATACATATAACTAACATGATTCAATTGTTTGAGGGAGTTAATGAAATAGGGTCCAATTTGCCATGGACTAGTAAATTACTAAGATTTTTATTAAGCCTTGTACATCTGCTATTTGAAACTTTAACTGACGTAAATAGCTACCTATTTACTTGCCTTGTACATCTTCCGTTTGAAACCAACGCACACTTCCTGTTCACTCACCTTGTTTGAAGCTTTAACTAATATAAAACACTCTTACATAAATTGAAACTAACTCCCATATATAAGCTCCCTGTTCACCCACCTTGTTTGAAACTTTAACTTGCATGAATAGCTAACTGGTCACTTACATTGAACATTCGCCGTTTGAAACTTTAACTTGCATAAATATCTACCTGGTCACTTACTTTGAACATTCGCCGTTTGAAACTTTAACTCACATAAAACTCTTACCTTGTACATCCGCCGTTCGAAACTTTAACTTGCATAAACAGCTACCTGCTCACTTACCTTGAACATTCGCCGTTTTGAAACTTTAACGGACATAAAACACTTACCTTGTACATCCGCCGTTCGAAACATTCATCTGCATAAGTAGCTACCTGGTCACTTACCTTGAACATTCACCTTCACCTTGTTTGAAGCTTTAACTAATATAAAACACTCTTACTCACATAAATTGAAACTAACTCCCATATATAAGCTCCCTGTTCACCCACCTTGTTTGAAACTTTAACTGATTTAAAACTCTTTTACTCACATAAATAGCTATATAAGCTCCCTGTTCACTCACCTTGTTTGAAGCTTTAACTAATGTAAAACACTCTTAATCACACAAATATAGCTACCTGCTTACTTACCCTGTACATGCACCGTTGGAAAGTTACACTAGGGGCCAAAAATTCATTCCTGGCAAATCATTTCCCTGCCCTAGGGAGTCGAAATTCCAGGTTGACCTACATTCAAATTCAAGAACAAACACCTAGAAGGAATTGTCTCAGAGTTTTGAATTTTGGTCTACAGCTAGCCACTATCAAACTACATTCAGGGCCAAAAATTCGTCCCTGGGAAATCAATTCCCTTCCCTAGGGACCAGTTACTAGGGGCTGATCAAATCGAATTTTCTGCAATTTTCACCTAACCCTACCTACCTAACCCTACCTAGAGTCAACGGTGATAGAAGAGGTGAGAGGATTAAAGGCGGAAATGCGGAAAGAACTTGATAGTTTTAGAAATACGATGGCAGAGGTATTCAATGAACTGAAGAATGACGTGAAAGGTTTGAAAAATGAAATGGACAAGTTTGAGGATACCATCAGAGAAAGGGCAGACTCTTCAGTTAACTGTCTTCTCGAGACCATCGCCACAAACGACTCAACCCTAGATTCATCAACATCAACATCATTCTCTGTAGACCAGCCATCCTGTTCCAAAGTGGCCGAAGCAGATGAAGAAGAAATAGACAACAGCGATCTTAAGAAGTACCGACCAGCTAAGGTGAACTCATCTGAGTTGCTCAGTGTGTGTCAGCTTTCCTTGGTCAACAAGATGGTCGCGGAAAATCGTAAGTATTATATTATCTTTATTTCAGATATTATATCAGAATTCGGAAGATTAATTATTTGTTTTGCATTGCCAGCTTTGTTTACATTTTATCTCTGAATATTCCTTTAAGAGGATTCTTTTGCATGTGCTAAAAGATATATATGTTTTATTTTTCAGAATCGGATCCTGTAGAAACTCTGGCAATGCGAATAATCAGAGAGGGCCGAAAAAGAAAGTTGTGGACCAAAGATTTCATTCCAAAAGGCACCAAACAACCATCACTTTTAGTTTTTATGAAGGAAAAAATCAAAAACAACAGAAAAAAACAAAAAGTACAGAAATATAAAGAATCTTATAAGAGGAAGATGAGTTTAGTTGATGATGATGCTGAGGAAGAGGGATAAGGACAAGTGATTGTGATTGATGGTCCATGATGGGGATTGTGTTAGTGTGTTGAATAATTGTGATTAAAGATTGTGATTCTTAGTTTGATTGATTTTTTTTCCTAGCTTTTTTAAATTTGTGAATGTTAAATCATTGATTACTGATTTTTTTAATAATAATGATTAAAGGAGACGTATCACCTAAATTTTTATCTTTTTTTTTTTGTGAATGTTTAATCATTGATTACTGATTTTTTAAAAAATAATTATGATTAATAATTAGGATAACTCAATGTGATTCTTAAATTGATGTGTTTTTTTTATCTTTTTTTTTTGTGAATGTTTAATCATTGATTACTGATTTTTTAAAAAATAGGTAAGTGAGCACATAGCTTTTTTCTAGTCTCTTAAGAATTACTTTCTATTTCAATATTTTCTTTATTTTCAGCTTCAAATCTCCTTTTCACACACTTCTAGTGCTTGTATCTGCCTGAAATTTCATTTACAGATAGCTGACATCATCCTAAGCCTGCATACCAAATTTCATTCAAATCCAACAACTTTGAAAATTTGGCAAAATTTGCTTCAAGTCCAGTATATTGCAAACATTTTCTTATATATAGCCATCCCTTGCTAACCCTTCCAAAGTCACAGAACGGCATCTTTGACACTCAAAATGGCCTATATTCAACACTTCTCATCTCCTAGATAGCAGGTTTTGAAGAGTGACCCAAAAAGTTCAACTTTTTCACTCATTTTTAAACATTAGGAAATTGATGTTGGCATTTTTGGCTGCAGTATTATAGGTTGCAACGAAGGGTATGATTTGGTTGTCACGTTGGATGTTAAGTCCATTAAGTATCACAGGTTGTAACTGATCAATCCAGAAACTCTCTCCCTGCAATCGTGTGGCATAACCAGAAGATCTTCAATGGAATGATTGGGTTGGTTGAAATGATTCGCAATCGGTCTATCTTTCTTATGACGTATATCAAAACGGTGGCCGCTAAATCGAGTACGCAACGCATTTTGGGTTTCACCAACATATTAAACATCGCATTTTTTGCAAGAAATTAGGTAGATTATATTTTTTATCTTTACATGAAAGTATGTCATTCATCTGAAATATTTTTCCGTTTTTCTTATTCTTGAAATAGTGTGAACTATGTACATATTCGCAGGTACGACACCTAGAACCTCCACACGGTATGGAGCCAAAACCATTGGGCGGGGGAGGGGTGTTATTTTTTTCTTTTGAATCTCCAAAATAGTGTCGTTTTTAATTTTGAGCAAAAAACGTTTTGAATAACCCCTTTCTCGCAATTTGCTAAAAACTAGTTCGCACGCCGAATCAAAATCTGTCTTTCTCGTGCAAATTCTGTTAAATCTCAGATTTAATTACGCCAGAAAACTTGTGCTTCGGATGAAACGAATTTTTGAACAAAAGTTGGTGTGTGTCGGTTTCTTTGAAATACACTTTGATATCTAATTTTTAAGTTTGATTGAAATTAGGTCCTTTGAATACTGTCGTATCCAAAAAATACTGTTTTCGGAAATGTTTGCAGTTAACTTCACAGAAGGATGGTGATTATTTAAAATTTCGAAAATTCCCAAAAGTTTGCCAAAGATTCTGTCCAAATTATGAAAATATCGTCTAAAAACCTTCCATAGATGAAAGGTTGAAACGTTCCCATTCGGCCATAAAAATGTTCGCATAACTCGACGCAAAGCGTTTCACAAGGGCAGTGCCAGAAGTTTGAAGATATATTTTTCCATTAAAAGTAAAGTCATTGCGCGTAAGACATAATTCTAGGAGATGTAATATTTCTTTGTCTGGACGGTCACAACATGGATTTCTAAGAAAGGCTTCTTGTACAGCGTCTAATCCCGATTTGTTATCAATATTCGTATACATACTTGTTACATCTAACCAGATAAATAGCGCATTGTCTGGAATATCTAATTTTCGAATTTTTTGTATAATTTGGTATCTTTACGATAAGAAGGATGTTTACAAGCCAATGGCAGTAAGAAATGATCAATATATTCGGAAACTTGGTATGATTCGCTTGCACAGTCAGAAATGATAGGTCTGCCTTCGGGTACTGTGTTTGCGACGCACCATTCGGATTCTGGATTTTTATGAATTTTTGGTAATGTATAAATGTGACGTTGCCGAATTTCCGGTTTGGCTCAAAGATAGTCAAACTGAGAATCGGATATGAAGGATCTTCCTACTAGAATTTTCAAAATATCATTAATCTTTATCGCTGTTTCCATAAAAATAGTTTGGTCCAATTCGCGGTAGTCATTTTAATTACCTACTTGTTTTTCTAATTCAAAAATATAGTCAACGCGGTTTTGAATGACACAGCAATTGCCCTTGTCACTTTTTCGAATAATTATAGTCTGAACATTTTCAGAATATTTAAAACAGAACGCTCAAAATTGGTAAGGTTATTCTTCTCATTTACCAGTGGTAAACGAGAAACTTCTTAGTATAGATTGTCGCATTTACTCGAAATATTATGGTCAATCGCGGTGTCTGGTGGATTCCATCCAGATTTCTCTATAAACCGAGTTCGTTTCCCTCTACCAAGTCTTTCGCGGAAAAAATAATTTAGTTTAAAAGTCCTATTGACGTGTTCAGTCGATGACAAAATTGGTTCACGTGAAAGAGGTTTAGATGAAGGGATGAAAGTCAACCCTTTATCTAAAACTCTTTCTTCAAGGGGAGGAAGTTTATACAAGCTCAGATTCACGATGGACTGACCTAGTTTTACAGTCTTTCCCCCCGCATTTGGTTTAAATGGGAGACCCATTGTAAATAAATAACTTTGGCAGTGGGGGCAATCCAGTGGATGTGATCCGAAAAGACACCAATCATTCCATTGAAACGGGGAATAGTTTTAACAACGATAGAGGGCTTATGGTACAATAAATCATTAAATCTTCTAAAGCGGCTGCTGGGTAGCTGAACTAAGTCCTCATCTTCTTATGCATGGACTCACCAGAATCTTCTCTGTTGTTTAGACCAATATGGAATAATATTTTTTTCGGAACTGTAAATTGGGATAATTTAGAAAGAAGGGAATGAATGTGCTGAATACGTGCACCAGGATACGACTCAGCCTGTGTGTCAGGATTAACTAGGGGGATGTTACTAATATTTGACGAACCTATTATAACAGTGGGCTTCACAAGCTCTGGTAATGACCATTTGGTTTTATCTACTTGGTTATTATGAGGGCTTGGTTTGTTGGATGGTGGTGAATTACCAAAACTGAGGTGGCGAAAGGTAGTACGTGCTGTTATCGGGGTTTCAGGGTTTGATCTAGGACTCGTGTTCTGGGGTGTTGACGGTGGAAGGGCGAATCTGTTAGGTGAGTACGGAGGCAAAGGACTCGGAGAGGTAGCGGGCACAACGTGATGGTTCAGTCTTTTATTTGGCGTTGATGTACTTGGTAATGATTCTGATGATGGTACTCGTTTTCGTTTAGGTGTATCAATTCGTGCTGTTAACTTGGTGGGCTGCTTGGCTGGTGAAATACGAGGGATATCCATACCCTCTACCACACTTCAAAATTTCAAACTATCAATGATTCGCGCATACTGATCTAATATTTCTTTTTGAAGTCGACGATATTACTTTCTTGCCCAATTGATAGCTTCCGCAGAAAATTTCAGATTCAGAAATATCTTTTGAGTTGATCAATTGAATTTTGGTGGCCCTCTGTGAGCCATAGTGATCCTTAAGTGCTATTGCCACATTTGTTGCCCATGATTTATTAACCATCTCGATAGCCGAGGAAATCTGGGGCGGGGGGGGGGGGGGGCGGGTTCAGAGCTGGTTTTACAAACCGGTTTAGATCATTTATTTTATACGAAAACCCACGAGTTGGTGAACCATTGACTTGCTTTGATATTATCGAAGCATGGTGGAGACATTGGATAATTTAGAACAACATCTTCACAAATGGATTGGTGTCATGTCGTTGTCTATGATGTGACTGTTGGACATTTGGTCGATAATTAGGATGGGGCCTATAATACTGTTGCTGCTGCTGATGATGAGATGATGATGAAACTGTGCTGGATGTCTCTCATAATAACGGGGCTGACGATGAAAATGTCTTCTTCTTTGAAAGTCCCAATTAGATCGGAATTACATATTAGCACACTTTTAAAGTTTACAATATGATATATATTTAATAAAACGATAACAACTTACACAAAAACAAAATTTGAATATGATTCCTAAACAATTAGAGGCCAAGTTCTGTGAGATTGTGAAAAGTCTTTCCAACATAGATTTGAATAAGACATAAATCGTAGCTGTACGCAGAATCCAAGGGGAAGGGAGGGTGGTAGGTTCCCTAAACCTGTAATTGTGAAACTCTTGATGAATAGAGCGTTTTTTCTGGACAGGTCACTTCAATAATTCCCTTGTTAACAGATTATGAGTAGATCATAAAATATATTTTTATGAATGGGAAGATGCTGTAAAATCACTACATGATTGTAAATCTCCGGGTAATGATGGCCTTACATCAGAGTTTTATAAATATTTTGGGAAACATATTAGTAAATATATTTTGAATAGTTTTAATGAAAGTTTTGAGTGTGGTTCATTTACGGCAAGTCAAAGACAATCGATAATTAAGTTAATTCCAAGGACAGGTAAATAAATTGGATCTAAGCAATTGGAGGCCTATAACTTTAATCAATGTTGTAGATTAAAATACTTGTTAACTAAATTAATAAATTCTAATCTAACAGGTTTTATCAAATACAAGAGAATATTTGAACTATTGATGATGCTTTTCAACTAGTAAAACACAAACAAATAATAGTTTCTTATTACTTATTAACTGTTGATTTTAAGATCGCATACGACAGTAAATTTTTATTTGAAGTCTTGAAATTATATGGTTTTAAACGGAAATTTATTAGATTGTATTACATTGTACACAGATATACAATGCGCAGTTTTTTTTATAATGGTTTGTCAACAAAATATTTTCATGTTCAATCAGGCGTAAGACAGGGTGATCCTATATCATCGAATCTTTTATAGTAGAAATTTTATGTCACTTATTAAGGAATAATGATAACATACACGGTATACATTTTGGATTCAGAGATTTAAAGATTTCATTTTTCTCAGACGTTATGACATGTTTTTATATGCCCACATGAAATGGGTGGTGTATATTGTCGTCACCAATGTCCGTTCGTCCGTCCGTCCACAATTGCTCGTAAACAGTCTATAAGGCGCAATTCTTGACGGATTTTGAGGAAACTTAATATGAGTGTTTATGATTACACAAGGATGAACCCTATTGAAATTCAGCGAAATTAGAAATATTTAGTTCTTGCCCTTGTTCTTGAATGGCTCGTAAACACTCTACAATGTTCAATTTTTGACTGATTTTGATAACTTGCTGTGAGAGTATGTTGTAACACAAGGATAAACCATATTCAAAATCAGCAAAATCGAAAAATAATAAGTGTGAGTTACTGCCCTTGCTCTTTAACACTCGTTCAATATCAGCTTTTAAACACTCTTGAAAGAACAATTCTTAATTGATTTTGATGAAACTTGGCTTGAGTATTTGTTATCACCCAAGGATGAAGCCTATTGAAAACCAGTTAAATCAAAAAATTTAAGTATCAGTTATTGCCATTGTTTTTGAAAACGCGTTCATTTGTGGCTTGTAAACACTCTACAAAGCACAGTTATTGACCGATTTTGACGAAACTTGCTGAAATTGTTTAATATCACCCAAGGATAAACCCTTTTGAGTATAAAACATATCGAAATACATGTATATTTAATATGAATTATTGCCCTTGTTCAATAAAATGCGTTTGATTTTTGCCTCTTAAAGACTCTACAAGTCACAATTCTTGAGCGATTTTGATGTAAATTGGCATGGGTATTTGTAATCACCTAAGGATGAACCCTATTGAAAATCAGATAAATCGAAAAATATTTAGTATTAGTTATTGCTCTGTTGAAAAAGCGTCGAAATTTTAGCTCGTAAACACTTTGGACGGCATAATGCTCTACAGATTTTGACAGAACTTGCTGAAATTTTTTAAATTATCATTCAAGGATTAACCCTATTGAAAACAAGACCTATCACAAAAATAAATAATATAAATTATTGCCTGTGTTCTTTAAAAGGTGTTCGGTTTTTGGCTCGTTTTTCCAAGACACAATATCTTACGGATTGTAATAAATGTTGTTGAAATTGTTTGTTATCACCCAAGAGTGAATCCTTTTAACAATCAAAAATACTGAAAATCTTTAATGAGTTATTGCCTTGTTATTAGGTATATTTCTTGACAGATTTAAGGAAACTTAGTAATATTGTAAATTTATCACCCAAGAGAAGTATATGTATATTTCATTTTTATTCAAAATGCTGGCAGTGGGCGTATATTACCTTGCCTTGCAAGCTATCTTTGGCAGTGGGGGCCATCCAGTGGATGTGGTTTCCCAAAAGACACCAATCATTCCATTGAAACGGGGAATAGTTTTAGCAAAGATAGAGGGCTTATGGTACAATAAATCATTAAATCTTCTGAGGTTGGTGGCTGCTTGGGGATGGGAAAGTTGAAGACCTTTGGAGAATGGAATCTGTGTAATGAATAAAGCGGCTGCTGGGAACTTGGTTTTGGCTAGCTGAACTAAGTCCTCATTTTCTTATGCATGGACTCACCAGAATCTTCTCTGTTGTTACCAATATGGAATAATATTTTTTTCGGAACTGTAAATTGGGATAATTTAGAAAGAAGGGAATGAATGCGCTGAATACGTGCACCAGGATACGACTCGGTCTGTGTGTCAGGATTAACTAGGGGCTTGTTACTAATATTTGACGAACCCATTATAACAGTGGGCTTCACAAGCTCGGGTAATGACCATTTGGTTTTATCTACTTGGTTATTATGAGGGCTTGGTTTGTTGGATGGTGGTGAATTACTAAAAACTGAGGTGGCGACAGGTAGTACGTGCTGTTATCGGGGTTTCAGGGTTTGATCTAGGACTCGTGTTCTGGGGTGTTGACGGTGGAAGGGCGAATCTGTTAGGTGAGGACGGAGGCAAAGGACTCGGAGAGGTAGCGGGCACAACGTGATGGTTCAGTCTTTTATTTGGCGTTGATGTACTTGGTAATGATTCTGGTGATGGTACTCGTTTTGTTTAGGTGTAACAATTCGTGCTGTTAACTTGGGGGGCTGCTTGGCTGGTGAAATACGGGGGAATATCCATACCTCTACCACACTTCTAAATTTCAAACTATCAATGATTCGCGCATACTGATCTAATATTTCTTTTTGAAGTCGACGATATTACTTTCTTGCCCAATTGATAGCTTCCGCAGAAAATTTCAGATTCAGAAATATCTTTTGAGTTGATTAATTGAATTTTGGTGGCCAGCTGTGAATCATAGTGATCCTTTGGTGCTATTGCCACATTTGTTGCCCATGACTTATTAACCATCTCGATAGCCGAGGAAATCTGGGGGGGGGGGGTTCAGAGCTGGTTTTACAAACCGGTTTAGATCATTTATTTTATACGAAAACCCACGAGTTGGTGAACCATTGACTTGCTTTGAAATTATCGAAGCATGGTGGAGACAAAATTTGGAAAATTTAAAAATTTTTTCTATGATGTAAATGTTGGACATTTGGTCGATAATTAGGATGGGGCCTATAATACTGTTTGCTGTGTGTGATGGGTGATGATGAAACTGTGCTGGATGTCTCTCAAAATAACGGGGCTGACGATGAAAATTTTTTTTCCCAATTAGATCGGAATTACATATTAAACACAATTTTAAAGTTTATAATATGATATATATTTAATAAAACGATAACAACTTACACAAAAACAAAATTTGAATATGATTCCTAAACAATTAAAGGGCCCAAATTCTGTGAGATTGTGAAAAGTCTTTCCAACATAGATTTGAATAAGACATAAATCGTAGCTGTACACAGAATCCCAGGGGAGTGAGGGTGGTAGGTTCCCTAAACCTGTAATTGTGAAACTCTTGATGAATAGAGCGTTTTTCTGGACAGGTCACTTCAATAATTCCCTTGTTAACAGATTATGAGTAGATCATAAAATATATTTTTTATGAATGGGAAGATGCTGTAAAACCCCCACATGATTGTAAATCTCCGGGTAATGATGGCCCTTTCATCAGAGTTTTATAAACATTTTGGGAAACATATTAGTAAATATATTTTGAATAGTTTTAATGAAAGTTTTGAGTGTGGTTCATTTACGGCAAGTCAAAGACAATCGATAATTAAGTTAATTCCAAGGACAGGTAAATAAATTGGATTTAAGCAATTGGAGGCCTATAACTTTAATCAATGTTGTAGATTAAAACACTTGTTAACTAAATTAATAAATTCTAATCTAACAGGTTTTATCAAATACAAGAGAATATTTGAACTATTGATGA